>PVLD010005148.1:0-56450 GCA_004027595.1 Dinomys branickii | reverse complement strand
TCCAGCAATCCCGCTACAAAGGAAAGGAGATCAACATCAAACACAGTTTTATGCTCTCATGTTTAACTTCAGCACTACTCACAACAGCCACAATAAGAAATCAACCCAGGTATTCACAAATGTTTCAAAAGAACGAACAGATAAAGAGAGAGTAGTACAAATACATAACAGAATAGTATTCACCCATAAAACAAGAGTGAAATACCGTCAATTGTGGCAGCATGGATAACAATGGAGGACACTTGGGAAAAGGCACAGTTATGGAGATAGTAAAAAGCCCAATAGTTACCAGGGGGTGGGTGAGGGCATAAACAGGAATTTTAGCTCGGATCCTTTACCTCAGAGTTAGAAAAGAGAAAGCAGAGGGAAGCTGCACCATGGCCAGCTCCATACTAACCTGATGAGCGAAGCCTTGCAGAGTAGAGCAAGGCAGTGACCTTCCAAGCCCAAGGGCAACCCTACGAGAGACCATCCTCTAACACAGTTGTCTGAAGATTCCCTCAATTCTCAGGTTACGGGAGGCAGTTCCCAGGAAAGCACATGTTCATGAAAAACTAACTGAGACAACAACATGTCAACAATAACTGATTTAGGCCGAATTCTGAATTCCCTGTATCATTAGAAATACCCTTACAGACTCAGCTGTAAGATCAAGTGGAAGAAATAAATGACCTCATTTTCTACTGCAGAGGCACAACCATGTGTGTATTTGGAGGAAACTTTCAATTCCCCTCCGTCCACCTTTAAACCCGTTTCCCACTAACCTGAGGCCAGCGCGCCTGCTTTTCTTGGATTCCCTCGAGTTCATTACGTCCTAAAGACAAGCCGGCGCGCTCAGTGCGCCCCGTTTAACTTACTAACTACTCTCCTCTCTAAATGGCCTCTACCAGCCTCTTACCTACAGTTAGGAAGGTGCTCAACAGCTGCTCCGTGGCAACAGGCTTGATTTCTGTCCGCAGGTTAACAAATCTGCCAACCACCAAAGGCGCACGGCGGAAACCCAGAACCCTGGTTTGGAAGATTGAAGAAGAGAAATATCTTTTGAGAATATATTTTTAAATAACAGTCTCAAAAATTGTGGTTAATAATGTTAAGTGTGTAAAGGTACTGCAGGTTGGTAGATACATCTCTTTTAGAGAAACATATGTAGGAGTTTAATGTCAAGATGTATATTATTTATTTTTCACTTCAGTGAAAAGGATCAGGCAAGTCAGGCAAAATGTGAACTGTTAAATCTATGGAGTACAGGGGATTTTTAAAAATGAATTTTAATAAAGCATTAGAAAAAATTAGACCTGAACTCATAATGGGTTCAAAACTTTCCGGGATGAATGCTACACAAATTGACCTAAAAGGACAAACTCACAGGATAACTTAAATAGAGGCACATTTGAAGATCCCTCTCTCTGATGGTCTCAAAGTGTTACCTTATAACTAAAAAAACAATCTTTCTTCTACAAGTGAAATTTCCTGGCTAAAATACACACAACCTATGCAGAAAAGTTAGATGAGTAGAATTTTAAACATATAGGAAATTGATAATCAAGAAAACAAAGACCATCCATAATTCTACAACCCATAAATAACTACTAACATTTTGGCATATAAGCATTTTCCTTTACGTGTATACATAAGTACATAAACCTGTATAAACACAAACAGTTGGGCTTATACTGTGTGCAGTTTTGTATCCTATTGTTTACTCATCATTGTATTCATGAACATTTCCCTGTATCATTAGAAATACCCTAAAAATAGCTACGTTATAAATAATACACTGTTTAGGGCTGCTGATTCTATCCTAAATCTAATTTTAGAAAAGAGACAAAACAAGAAACAGGTTTGTTCTCAAAATAACATAAAAATTGAGAGAAACCCTTGAGGCATGAAAAAGTGGCTAAATCTGTGTATAGTGAAGAAAGAACAAACCCGAGGCAGAAGGGTCGGAAGCCATGACTGGAGTGCAGGGTGTGAGGGGAGTGGGAAATACTTTCTTCCCACTAAGCAGTGCAGACCAAAGAACAGAAGCCAATTTAGTGACTAAGAGCAATATCACAGTGGCACTTCAAGTTGGCTACATGGCCATTAACAGCTAACAAACCAGGTAGGGGGCTGGCCAGCAAGTATTTGGCTTTGAGGTATGGAAAAACTTTGAAATGTAGGACACCTAACATACCCATCATAAGCTGAAACATCGAAAGTAACTTTTTTTTAAACAAGGAATACTTTATTTAACAGATAGGCATGCTGTGGGGCGGGGATGAGATACCATTTACCATACATTAACAAAAACTACTGTGTTAAGTAAGTAATACAGAGTACTGGTCTGGAAATAGAGAAATGAGGGTCTTTATGGGCTGCTGGTGTCCCAGAAACAGAAAACAAGAGGCCAGGGAGTGGGCAAATAATAAGCAATGCCCTGGGCAGCCGGGCTCCAGGGCTCCAGGGCGCACTCGGGGCAGCGGCGCTTACTCAGCTCTCTGCCACTAAGTTTTAAAGGCGCCAGCGAAAACGCACGATACCCTCCACACTCACTTACCTCTTCCTCTACCTGCAGGTCTTCAGGTTGCTATCAGTTTGTCGGTACTACGAAGTCTACTGCTAAGAAAGCAGTGCACGTATCTTTATTACATCACTGTGGTATTTCCTAGAAACACCTTCCTGGAAATATCTTAGGTATGTGCACAGAAAGATAGTCTTTCACTCAAACAAAAGCAACACTAAGATTTTTAATACAAAATGCCAGAGTTCTTAACAGCATGACTGAAATTAACAACACCAAAAAGCAACTATGAATCTCAATATAGTTCTGTCAATAAAGTATTTTCCTTTAAAAAAAGGTGCTATTTCTGGCAGGTGAAATAGTAACCTACAGTTTAACTACATTTTAAACATCTTCTAGCCAGGGTAAACTTGCTCCCACACTCACTGGCAACAGGCATTCCTACTCAGCGAGCCACTCATGTTCCTGACTCACTTTCTCTTCAAAGTTTCACCACATATAGACTGTATCAACATGTAGAAGTTCCTTCCTAACCCAGAAAAAGACCAAGGGAAAAACCCAAAACCCTACTCCCCCCATGTCCTTGGATTCATTTTTAAAGAAAATATTATAAATAATATTTTTAAGGTCCATTTATACGCCAGACTAAAAGAATGGGTGAGAAGAGTAACTGGAATATCAGACAGTTCAGCCAAGAGGTTCCTGACTAATACTCTGCTAATAAAATGTACTAATTTTTCATGTTGGGTGTGATGACACACACCTGTAACCCCAGCACTCAGGAGGCTGAGGAAGGAGAATCTCCATGAGTTTGAGGCTAGACTGGGCTATAAAGTAAGTTTAAGGCCAGCCCAAAGTACAAATCAAGACCCTGTCTCAAAAAACAATTCTTCTAGCTATCTTATAAACTAAATTCGTATCTACTTTTCTTTTGGAATGTGATTCTTAACCATGACTGTCAACTGGATTAACAGATGTCTACAGATTAGTAAAGCGCATCTGTGTGTCTGGGTGGCTCGTGAGGTCATGACCTTGCAGACTATTTTATCTGGTTCCTAGCACCTTCCTCTGGGCTCTTTCTACCTTCTCTGCTGCCATGAAGTGAGCGACTGTGCTCTATCACACCCCTCTGCTGTGACATTCCACCTCACCTCAGACCCACAGTCACAGACCCAGTCACCCATGAGACCTCTGACACTGTGAGCTAAATAAGTTTCCCTCATTTAATCTGCGTATGTCAGATGCTCAGCCCTGAGGTGGGAAAGATGACCAATACATAAAACTACTCTGGCTTTGGAAGCTCTCAACATTTTACAAGAAGGACAGTAAGACTTACTTACTTACTTACTTATTTATTTATTTTGTGGTACTGGGAATCGAACTCATGACCTCGCACTTGCCAGGCAGGCGTTTTGCCACTGAGCTATATCCCCGGCCCCAAGACTCATTTATTTCTGGATAGATGTTTCCAGTATATGGGGATATGTCAGTATTACAACAAAACAAAACAAACAACAGGACTGCCAATTCCCAATTAATTACCAATTCAATTCAGGAATATGAGTTTAAACTTTGTTTTTCATCCTGCCATTTTATTTACCAAGAATATCTTCAGTAAGGATAATGATAGAAAACACGCCAGCATGGAAACGAAATAAAGGTAAAAGTCTGAAGTTAAAATATCTACTTTGGTATTCCGAGTGTCACCCAAATTACAACGGATTCATATAAATGTAATGGAACTAGTCAATCAGCTATCTAAAATAGGTAACAATTCCAAGTTACTAGTATGTCCCCTTTAAAGAGTTCACAAGTCCTCTACGAGAGATTTTTGCCTGCCATGGTGGTGTATGCCTATAATCCTAGCCACTCAGGAGGCTGAGGCAGGAGGATTACTAGCCTGGGTAACTTAGCAAGACTGTCTCAAAATAAAATTTTTAAAAGGGCTGGGGATGTAGTTCAGTGGTAGAGTGCTTGTTGGCATGTACAAGGCCCTGGGATCAATCCCAGTACTGTGAAAGAGAGACAGAGACAGAGACAGAGAGAAGGGAGAGACTGATTGATTTTAAAAGGAAACAGTGGATACAGACTATCAGGATTACACTTACCTGTCCAAGTGAAAGGCTGCTACCTCTGCATTGTGTCTATCATAACCGGCATATGGCTCCCCTTCCACCACATAGTCTCGGCTATACCTAGCAAAGGGGAGGGGAAGCACAGGTGTAGACATGAATCACGTTGGTTCCGGGCTGACAACACAGGAGGCAGAGCACACATTTTAGCAAGCCTGAGTCTGTTCCACATACACCCTGAAGGCAGTTGTGGGTTAGCACAAATTGCTCCTAGATGGTGGGAAGATGGGGTAGAGAAGGAAACTAGAATTCTGTATCTGCCTTAGCAATCATGTGAATAAAACACGGAAGATGTTATTTTTACCACTCTAAAGGGCTTTCAGTGTGGTTTAAGTACAACTACAAGGTAATTTTCTGGAAGGCAAGCAGCATCTTTGCATCACTAGCACAGAGTTAAACTTAGTGCTTAATAAATGTCTACTAAGACAAGTATTAGACAGTACTGAAGAAACAAAGAACTTTTGCTTACCAGAATGGCTGCAGTAAGGTTATAAAAGAAGTTTAAGTTTTTTTGGGGAAAAACAGTCCTGATATTCCCCAATTTTTGTTAATGAGAAGGCAAAGGTGCTTTTGGGGAAGAAAGAAGTTTGAGTAATAGTCTTGTTCTCTTGTAAGTTCATGATGATGCAGTGGAAGGAACACTGGGCTGGCAGTGAGGGCGTGGTGTGGTTCTCATCACTGGGTAACCCTGAGTGAAAACCTTCTCTTCTCGGTGTCGGATTCCATATCCACAGTATTAAGGACTGGACTAGGAGGTATTTTCTAAGGTCTCTTTTATCTTAACACTGCATTCAGATGATTTTATACCATATGTATAACATAAGCAAAGGATAATGAAAACTGGCATACTTCTGAATTTTTTTTTAGACAGGGTGTTGCTATCCAGTCCAGGTTGGCCTTGCATTAACTATGTAGCCCAGGTTGGCTTTGAACTTGCAGCAATCTTCCTGCCTCAGCCTCCTGAGTACTGGGCTTACAGGCGTGGGCCACTACTAATCAACACAACTAATCACTTTTAAAGGTACAGTATAAACCTGTTATTTATGAAGAAAAAATATTTAACTCACCTATGACCTTTACTGAGCACCTACATTATTTTATTATTTTTTTTTTCTTTTCTTTTGTCTTTTTGAGACAGGGTCTCACTATGCAGTTCTGGCTAGCCATGAGCTTACTTTGTAGCCCAGGCTGGTCTTAAACTTGCAACAATCCTCCTGCCTCAGCCTCCCCAGTGCTGGCATTACAGGCGTGCGCCACCGCGCCCAGCTACACCTGCATTCCTGAATCAAGGGGAGACCTATTAGGCTTTGCAGAGGAACTATGAAATAAGCTGAGACTGAGGCGAAGAAGAGCAGTTCCACTGGGCAAACTGATATGGGAAGTGAAAACAGTACTACAAAAGCTAATGATCTTCAACTTAAATGATCTTTGAATACAAAGACAAATGTCTACAAAACATACCATCAAGGCAAAGTGAACCATTCATTTTAGAATCTACATGGGTGGGCACCAGTTTCTCCTTAGCATGGTCTAAATATTGTGGGGTTTTTGTTATTGTTTTTTTGTTTTCTGAGACAGGGTCTCACTATGTTGTTCAGGTTGGCCTCGAGCTCACTATGTATCCCAGGCTGGCCTCCAACTCACAGCAATCCTCTTGCCTCGGCCTCCCAAGTGCTGGGATTTTGTCTTTTTGAGACAAGGCCTCGCTATGCAGTTTTGGCTAGCCTTGAGCCCACCATGCCCCATGGCTACAAATGATGTTTTTATTTGTATACTTTTCTTTATATTATCCAAAGTGTGTGTGTCACCATGCCCAGTATTTTTGTTGTTGTTCCTAGTGCAAATAATTATTTAGGCTTCCTAAATTTATACTGGTTGCTTCTATTATACTGGCTGCTTCTATTAGAAGTCAATTTTTAAATATCACTGCAATAAAAGCTGATGCTATACAAACTTTCTAAGTACAGGTGTAGGTTGTCTGTAAAGATAAAAATATCCCAGAATACTTTTCAGGACTTCAGCAAGTCATGTGAAGACACGTGGTGAGTGCGGCACCCTCCATTCAGTGAAACACTAGAGAGTCTTAGCACATTCATAGTGAAACATAAAGCCTTAGAAGAATCCAGGGACCTTGGGAATAGGCTGGAGAGGAAAGGAAGAAGAATGGAAGGGAGTAAGAATCAAAATGAAAGGAGAGCACTGAGTTAGGAGGTCTGAATCCAGAGTTCATGTTCTGGCTATACAAAATGTGGAAATTCCGAATTCTGGACCTTACTTTCCTCACCTATAAAATGAACTGTTGGACTAGCTGATGTACAGGGTCTTTCTCAGCATAAGATTATTCACTAACTTCCATACAGTCCGAGGCCCCTGCCTTCTTGTTCCTTCAGTTTTTGCCTATAAAAATCAATTCACTTCCAGAATGGAGATAGTAACAGAGAGAGGAAGAGAGGGAGAGAGAGAAAAGAGGGAGAGAGGAGGGAGGGAAAGAGAGAGAATGAGAATAAACGCTTTGGATAATATAAAGAAAAGTGCACAAATTAAAACATCACTATATTCCTTTACATTTCATCTACCCATACAGAGCTTTTCACCTCTGAGAGAAGGACATGGACAGCCAGGCTCCAGAAATGCTGAAACCACAGTGGCTATTAACAAAAAGGTACATGTCTTGATTTAGCAGTGAGAACTTACATCCTCCTTTCAGCAGAGTGATCCATCTTAAGTCACTGACAGAACAGCAAACTTCATAAAGTAACTGCCAGGTAATCACTCTTATCCTAGTGAAGAACATCAGAGTCTGAGAAGGCCATTAATTTGTACTTAGGAGAACTAAATAGCACGTGAGGTCCCCGGGGGTCCAAAGAACATTTTCCTAGGTGTTTAGGGACTGAAATCAATTTGTACAGACGCTTAAACCTACACCCCCACCCTCCTCAGCCTGAGTGTCTGCTGTAAAGCAACACAGGTCAGGCCTTCTGCATACACTCAGAGCACAATCAAAGCAAACTGCCCTGAGGCTGGGAGAAAGCATGAACTCAGCAGAGGTGGGTGAAGGTGGGGCCCAATTTGACAGGAAAAAAGAGCAAAAGGAGACCAAGAATCAGTATGGAGAGGAGGGTCAGATGGTGGTGCGGGGCAGAGAGAGAGAGAAAGAAAAAAGGAAGGCAATGGCTGCGGGACAGTAAAAAAGGATGAGATAAATCAAGTAAGGACTAGGGTTCATTCATTTCTCTGTTGCTTCCTTCCTACTCATCAATCTGGATTCTTCTCCCTCCACTTACACCTGCCCTGAATACTCCGGGCCTGCCTGCAAAGCACCTGGTCTACACTGCACCCTGTAGCCATCTCCATCTTCTAACACTTCCCATCTCACCCCGAATTCTCCAGTGTACAAGTAGTGGGTGTGTTGGGGCTGGGGACGTAGCTCAGTGGAATAAGCACCTGCCTGGCAAGTGCAAGGTCCTGAGTTCAATCCCCAGTACCACAAAAAAAAAAAAAAAAGAAGTAGTGGGTGTGGACAGGAATTGTTTTTGTTTAAACAAAATACTTATAACTCATCTCTTTCTATAACAAATTTAATTTTTGTATTTTGTCTTCTATCACTTTGCTATTGTTAATTTCAAAACTAAATTAGTGATGTTTAATGATGGGTGCTCCACCTTACACAAAGCAAACAAAGAAACTTAAATAGAATTCCATGTATATGCCAGAATATAAACTGCTTACAACTCTGACAGATCTAAGTTCAAACCCCAGATCTTCCCATTATTGTAAAGTGACCTTGACAAGACAGTTACTCCCCTTAAGCCTTAGTTTCTTATTCTGGAAATAAGAACTAAAATTGACCCAAAGGTTAAAAAGCATTAACAGATGCAAAAGTATTTGGTGTAAGGCTCAGCAAATGGTGTACATTCAACAGATATTAGATCCCCAGGCCCATGTAACCATACATTTGCACATTACCCAAAGCCAGTCAGACTATTCCCCAAAAGCCTACTGCATTTTTAGTGTGCCTAATTTCTACATCTTCCATATATCATACTGCCCAGTTCCACGTAAACAAACTCTGGCCCTTTCATTGCTAGAATCCCAGACAGATTCATGGCCTAGCTGCTTTCTATCTACTAATAATAAAGGGAGTTGAATTTTGTACATCTTTTCCCTATGTTTCTGCCCTCACCCTAACAAGAAATCTAAAGGTATAATTCTCTCAAGTTTACCCAGAAATGAAAAAATGTTTAGTACACAAATTTTGAGGTCTTTCCTTGGTAACTAATTCCTGGCAAAACAATATAAATCATCATCATGTTAAGTTTCAGCCACAGAAAAACTTTTTAGAAGATTAACTATGCTGTAGTATTGCTAGATAAATTATCTATGCAGAACTCCAGAGAAGTTCAAAGGAATTGTAACAACATACACACCAGTTACTGAGGCAACTAACATGGCCTAGTTCTTTGCTTAAAACAGGTTAAGAAACAAGACACTCCTTACAATGACAATAATCTAAAACACTGACAATATCAAATCCTGGTGGGGTATGGCCTAAAGAAACTCTCATTTCTTGAAGGTAGAATCCAAACCACTTTGCAAGACAGTTTCTAACAAAACTAAATGTCTAGTCCATCTTTACAGTATCCCTGAAATTTAGTTATCCTTAGCTGCACATTTTTTGGTGACAAGGTGTTTATTTCTAAACCAGTTCATTTTTTACTTATACTAGATACAATAGATATCTGATAAATTAGAAATCAAGAATAGGTCTAGTTGTCAAAAAATTCAGTCTTCTAAAGAAGTAAAATATGTTCTATACATTTTTCTCCTTAAAGAATAGTAATATTTTCAGAACTAGAAAAGTAGGTAGAGCTTCCAGTCTACCTTTCACTTTACTGAAGAGAATACCAAGAAAAGGAGATGAACAATCTTATATAAATTAAACCGCCAAACAGCACTTTCAGTTTCTGTGATGAAGACTTACCGCTTAGGTTTGAAGACGACTTTCTGCCCCCCTTCAAGGATCAGCAAGGCCTTCAGCTGCGTCCCTTTATAACCCACATCAGCTTTAGTGATTTTCTTGGTGGCCATGGCATGCATGATTGCCCCCAGCTCTGGGGTCTCTTCAGGGTACACTTCCCGGGGCACCACCCACTGGGCTGCAATCTCCCAAGGAGACTGCAAGGTGTGGTCCAGCTTGGGTGCCAGCTCTACTCGCAAGCCAGTCATCATCCGGTGAAAAGCCCTCTGATCCTCCCGGTTGGCTGCTGATGTATCTAAGTTGTCAATCAGGAAAACTTTGGTGAAGATAAAGATGACAAGGAGTATCGCTAACAGCACAACTCGCTGCTTTAGCTTCATGTTGACTTCTCTTTCTTCCCCCCTGACCTGATCTCTTGCTCATTTATCAAGGAGAGCCAGGTGGGGATGGTTAGCAAGGAGATTCCATGATTATGCACACTGTTCCATTTCTTCACTAAAGCGCCTCCACAACTCCTGTGAGCCCAAGGACAAAGCAAAATTCAATGGAGAATTCTGTCCTTCAACTGTAAATATCCTGTAAGTTTCTAAGATGTTACTCACCCTTTTAACCTTGCTAATCCTGAGTTTAATAAGATTCAGTAATTTAAAATAAACTAGTCTAGGGAAGGAACTAATAACTGAGTACACTGAAAATTTTACCACAAAATCCCTGTTTTAATTGCCATGCAGAGCCACTGAAGTGCCATTTGGCTGGTCACACCTGCATAATTATCAAAACAACGAAAAAACAGCAACAAAAGTAGAACATTCAGATAATTTTCTAAACTTTCATTTTTTCCTTTCAAAATCTGTAAAAGACTTCTGACTATCCAAAACTGCTAGTGTCTGGTAAATTTCCAGTTTTTAACTTCTCTACATAAAAGCTTTATGATACTTGGTAAGACAAGCACTCCTAATAATGCCAAAGAGGTGCAGCAGAGAGTAACAACTCCTCCAAATCCAAATACTCACCAATCCTGGGTGGGCCACAGCTACTGCTTATATATTTAAAAATAATATTCAGATACCATGTATCTCAGTCACTCCATCACTAGTAATTGCTCAAAATTAAAATGCCTCTAAAATATGGATAATAACCCTGGATAAATTAAGTAAAAGAAAAACATGTGGCTATCAGTAGAATATGATCAGAAAATTAGTGAAACTTGGAATTATAGCAACACTACTAAATCTGGAATGGTTAGGCATATTAACAAGGATATTAATGCCACAAACGTAAAGAAGTGCTGCTTCTAGTATGGGCTGACCATACTTTGGACAATTCTCAAGCTAGAAATTCCAAATGCAAGATTTTTGCAAGGGTGTAAAGAATATGCAATTCAGTTTCATTTGCATGCTGAGAGGTTGCTTTCCATTCTACAAGGCCATTTAAAAACATGCACAAGCTTGTTCTGCTACATACCTACAAACAGCACAGCACTGGGGCAAGAAAAAGACGACAAGAAGATAACAGTGTTGCTTTGCTCTCCAATTCATTTAACAACTCAAACTATTAATCTGAGAAATAAAACCAATACAAAGAGCAAACACTGGGGCGGGGATATTCTCCAATTGAACTTGAGACTGCTACCCCATTAACAGCTGGAAACAACCCGAGAGCAAAAATATGTTCTAAGGGCAATACCTTAGTAAAGCAGCTGATGTGAAGTGTATTCTCGGTGAGTAACCACTCCTTTCCTGTTATGAAGGAAGCAAAAAGTGAGAGTTAAATTCAAATTCCAATTATCCGCAGCCACCTATTTTGTTTTCTTCTTGTCTCCCAGGAAATACCTAACACCATTAGCTGAAACATAAGCAATTCAATTGTGATGAAGTGCAGTTGTGATGGTATCAAATCTGGTGTGGAGCTCAGTGAAGAGTTTTCTGTGATTACTAATAACAGCAGTGCTACACCAGCAGATTTTAAATATTTTTGCTAGTTCTAACATGACTTAAATGACACAACTTTTTCAATTACAGTGGCACCTTGGTTCATGAACACTTCTGTTTGCAAACAAATTCATCTGCAAACAGAAGCATTTGGGAAAATTTTTATTTTGTTTGCAAACTGTATTGCATGACAAATACAGTGGTGGCCACCTTACCCATACAAACACAAACATGACCATTTTTTCCAAAATCATAGAACAAGTACCGCTGTATTTGCTCAACAACTCACATCTCAAGGTGCAATGATAGAAAGGCAAAAATCCTACCCTAAATGGTTTAAGCCAGGCATCTTGTTCCCCTTCTCACATTCACCAAATGGACATGGTCTGGTCCCCCCTTGATGGTACTGCCCTTTGCCTTGTCACTCCCACCCCTGAACATCCACAAAATTCCTCTTCCTCTTATCTATTCTTCCCCTCTCCTGTGTAAAGCCTAGGCCTTCTCTGAAGATCCATTTCCAAGATTGTTTCTGGGGTCTCCTTATACTCTTATAGTAATTTTTCTATCCTTTTCATGAGTATTTAATTAAATTCTACCTTGTATACAGTTCTTAATTTCCCTTTCTGAATCTTGCCTCCTTTGAATGATCTACTTTGCTCCTTTATGTTTGAGAGAGGGTAACTCAAGATAGAGCTTCCAGTATATATTACCACCACTTTTCATTTGAGAAAAACAGCATATCTATACTCTGGAAACTGGATTTTTAAAGTTGATCTTCCAATTATGGATACCAAGGAAATAAAAGCAAGATCACTAGGTCTATTTCAAGCTACCTATGAAAACCTCTCTGGCATTCCCCGATAAGCGCGCCTGCTATATTTCATGTCCTCACCTTCTCCTATAAATGCTTCAAACAGTTTGACACTGTCCAGTTACATTATGATCATTTATTTTAATGTTCCTTTATTTGGAACCAAGTCTCCTTCAAAGAATAAGTAGACTCAAGATGATAGTTTAATTCAAAAGACATTAAAAATGTAAAAAGGCAGTGCAAGCGGTAGATGTGTAAATAGTCTTCACAGGAAAAGCTGGCATAAACTCTCAGATGGGGTTCTGGAAGTCAACCTTTACATGGAATTCTCCTACTGAAGCCTGGTCTCACTCCCAACTCCATCAGCCACATGGGGCTGCTCCACAGGCTCACTTATTTTAATTCCTCACCCACTGACACCACCATCTTAGGTGTTGTAGGTTTTATAAGAACAAACTTGTGACTGTAAAAAGTCTCTGAAGAAGAGATGAATAGATTCTACTGGAAAAGATGAGATTTTAATATAAAGTCCTCTGCTCAAGAGTCTGATAGTGGAGGAATATATACAGAAAAACATGCCAGTGCAGAGGTCTGTAAATTGTATGATCCGTGTAGCTGCTATAGAACATCTTGCCCACCACTTAGTAATATACTGGGGATTCTATAAGCCACTAGTGAGGTTCCAAGCTTTATCTGCAGCAGTGATCCTCTGAATTCGCACTATTAATTCTGAGGTCACAGAGAAGAAACCTCAACCTTTGTTCAAAGCAACTAAAAGTGAAAGTTTCAGGATGCATAAAAGCTTCATTTTTTAGGGTTGCCAATTAAATGGTCAATTGGGTTATTACCATGTATGTGGGATGCTTTCTGACTGTAAAGTACCATACAACAAACATTCAGTTACAAACATTTCATGAATAGGACAAGTAACAGATTTCCTGAAAAGTGGTAAAATTTATTAAGTAACTAGTATATATTTATGTACATAATCTCCCTACCCTACATCCTGAGCAGAACTGCCATTATCCTTTAACAAAATTCTTTGTTAATTGGTGGCTTCAGCAAAACTGCAGATTTGTCAAGGGTAAGAAGAGATAAGAACTGCAGTTAGAGATTTTTGTTGACTATATACAATTCCTCTCACCAAAGGATGGAGTCTAATCCTCCTCCTGCATCTGGGCCTGCTTTGTGACCTGCTTTGACCAACAGAACACTGTGTAAGTGACTACGGGCCAGTTCCAAGCCTAGGCCTTGAAAGACCTGGTAGATTCCACTTTTGCTCTTTGGGGTCCAGCCTTCATATAAAGTTGCTTGGGCTAGACTACCGGCACCCTTTGCTATTCTGGCCACCTAGCTGAAGGGCCAGAGGAGAGACTGAAGCTATCAAGCGCATTCCAGTCTTAGCTGAGTTCCCAAGGAAAAGAGTCACATATAGCACCCCAGCTTGTAGGCAGGAACCCACCAGCTGAAACCACCTGACCTACATAAGAAAAAACAAATCAGTTTTAAGCTATTATATTTTGGGGTAGTTGTACTACACCCTCACATCTGTTCTGGTCCTAGCAACTCTTTTGAGGATATTAAATTTATGAAGGGAGAAGGTATAAGAAAATAAATTATGTGACTAAAAATTCTCGACTAAGCAATGCAGTATATACGCCTGTACTACCAGCACTCAGGAGATTGAAGCAGGAGGATCACGAGTTTGAGGCCAGTGTGGGCTACAAAGTAAGTTGAAGACCAGCTAATACTACATACTAAGACCAACTCTTCCCCCCCAAAAAACTCTAAGAAAAACAATTAATTATTAAATGTAAAGGTTAGATTGACAAACTGCTAGGTTCTATTTGTAAGTTATTAATGACTTCTATGAATCTCTATACTCATTATAAACCTTACCTCCCACTTGTTTCTTTTCTCCCATCACTGTAGATGTTTTGATAGATAACCCTAGAGATTTCTACTAAAATCCACTAGTATACTTTAGACCCTTACACAGACCCATGTAAAGCAATCAAAGCAAACCTCACATGTTCAACTACCCATGTCCAGTTTATAATGCCTAACATTTATACAGTACTTCAGCCAAAGCATAAAAAAAACCCCAAAATCACAACCCTTTAGTAAAAAATAGTAAGACAATGTCTTTCATGACAGTCTTCAATTTAGAAAACTAGTTGTGAATTTTAAAGATGACAATTTTGCATATCCTAAAGCTTATAAAATAAGCCTTGAGAGTACCTTAAAGTTGCAAGTAATGAAAATCTAATTTCCACACAGTCCAAGTTAGCCTGAGGATAACATTTTCCTTACTGTTTTCACTTCCATTTAAATATGGATTCATTAAAAAAAAAAAATACGGATTCATATTAATACCTACAAACCAAGAATCCCTTATGTGAACTCCTCTCACAGTTCCCTATGAAGGAATTAAAATGATCCCCAGGCCTCAGTGAAGCATTAAGGTAGTCCTCCTCCCTGGGTGTGAGAAAAATGACATAGGCAGAAACAAAAACCAAAACAAACCCAAGCTGTTCCCTCTTTGAAAAAAGCCTGCAAACTGTCCTATTTAACTCTTACTTCAGAAAACCCTCTCATCTTCTTTCCTTGAAAAATGAAAAAATTTTTAGCACACGTTCAGTGAAAAATTCATATGCTGCTTTAAATGAGCCAGGTATAATGAAGCTTCTCACACGGTAGGTATTTCACTACTCAATTGTCAGTACAGAACCACTTTTAAGGGCTGTATTATAGAAAGCAGTTCCTATAGAGTGTGAGCATAAGAAATCTCAAATATATTCCTCCAGCTTATAAATGCTTTCCATCTTAAGAGTTCAATTCACTACAGTTCTTGGAAAAGCATACAAGTTTTGTGCAACAATACCACCTCAATTCTTCTTTGGTTTCTCTCTCTCATTTTAGAGACACAGGCTATGGCTATGTTGCCCAGGCTAGCCTTGAACTCCTGGACCCAGGAGATACTCCTGCCTTGTACTACAGATGTGCCACCACCCCAATGTAGCATCTCAATTTTTAACTTTATGTTCCGGTGGGCGAGGCTGACAGCTTACACAAAATCCCTTCCAGAAACAGCAGAACCTCAAAACAGGCCTGGGCTGATATGCCGGCTGGGTGGCTCCTGGCATTATCACTTTGTAATAACATGGACATGCACGCTGATACGCTTTTTGGCATACCTGTCTCCTCTTTATTGTGAATTCCTTGGAGATGGGGTATTTTACCCTCTCTTCATACTTGTAAGAAACTAGCACTGTGCAGGGCATGTGAGAGATACTTATGTGAGAGTTTCGATAAAGTTTATTAAATACGAGTGAAGATCAAGGAGAGATCGCTATGGTTTACAAACAGCTCTTATGAACTGGAAACACTTTAAAGACAGCCTATTCTACAGACATAGTAAAATAATTCCTGAAATGAATTGAAATACACAGTATAGTAAAATATACAAAAATATCTAATGTTTCTTGGTGTATATACTCAATTTAAAGGTAGCTAAAGTTGCTACCTTCTGTATGCTCTGCTTCTACCTTTCTAAGCGTCTGCTATTGCTAATCTGGTTTCTGATATTGGCTGGGATTGGGAAGAATGACAATCTGGAAACACTAAGAGGAAGAATGGGGAAAGAACAAGAAGATACTGCTCAAGAATGACGTAAGACAAAGCTGAAACCAGATCTTCAGCTGTTACCGGACAATGACTTCTGAGAGAAGAATCAACACTAGAACTCCCAGATTATTTTCTTTTTTTCTATAGGATGAACTATGCAAACATAAACGTACCTATATGGAGTATAAATTCACTGTGTCAGCCAAGGATAAGAAACAAAAAAATGAGCAAAAAAGGGCTCTGGGCAGCCAAAACAGTGGCTACAAAGTTCACTTATTAACCCTAACTGAATGGTCAGCAGAGCCTAACTAACCTCACTATTTTACATTCAATTTCAGGAAATTGGGTGACCTGAGTTCCTTCTACTCCATGGAAGACCAGAGGCTGTATAACTTTCCAACTCCTGAAAGACACCATTAAGAGCAGATTCAATAATTTAAAAAGCAGAAGGGACAAACAACCTACATTTCTCAGCCATTCAAAGCCTTATTCGATTACTATCAGAAATGGGTGATAGTGATCATAACTTTGCATAATAAATGGTTGCACTATACTGTTTAAAAAGTAAATAACAGATTTTTTTTTTCCGGTACCAGGGATCGAACTCAGGACCTTGCGCTTGCCAGGCAAGCGCTTATGCCACTGAGCTATACCCCCAGCCCCTATAAATAACAGATTATAAGAACTTTTCCATAAAAAGTATAGCCAAAATATGAATTTTGCATGTACTTTATTTCCCATCAACATCTGATAAACGAGGCAGGGCTATACACATGCCTGAGGTCAACATCTGAGAGATGGAACAGGCTTTATTAGCTCTTCAGCCCTGTTCTTGGTTCTGCTCTCTTTACATTCATAATTTCATATTCTTTGACCTCCTTTTATAAGGCACCCAAATTAGTACCCTTTCCTCTCAAGGGGTTGTTACCTTGTCACAAAGTACCGATCTTGAATACACACCAAAGCTCACTGACTCTTTCCTGCTTCAGCCTCTGATCTCTCTCTCTTACTGGGATGACAGTTGTACGCCCAAGATTCCCTAGGTACAAACAGGCATTTCTTTTGTTTTCGTTACGAAAAATAAATGGGAAGCTCTCTGCATTGTATTTTCTTCTAGGCAGCTGTAGCTGTCACACCGACAGTATAAGTTGGTCAGAAGCTGGTTTCAGTAGCAAAGTTTGGCCTTTTGTTCTGAAGGACAGGCCTGCAATAGTGAATTCACTAGTCCTTGGATATTACAGAGGCAGATTAAAGGAGGGAGGAAGAGAGAGACGGAGAGGGAGAGACACAGAGTTAGAAAGAGAGAAAACCCACCTTCAATTAAAGAGAGAGAAAAGTTGATGCTACTGATATGACCATTACAAAGAGTTCAAACAGCACATTTTCAAAAGGAATCTGAAACACATTTTTTTGGCTTTTTATTTTCTTTTTATCAAAAGAGGACTAAACAATTTCATATTTGCATTAGGATACTTCTGCTTCCCTCACTATTCTGCATCTATTGATCAATAAATATTTCCTACACAACTACTATGCACTAGCCACTATTAGCTCTGTTAACTATTATAACAAAATGTAAGGTCTCACTGTGCTCCCAACCGAATCCACAAAACCACCTGGCATTCAGCTCCAAAGTGACCTAACATCCATGTTTAGAAGACTCTCTTGCACAGGCAACTGCTACACACCTGCAATCCCAGCACTGGGGAGGCTGAGGCAGGAGGATCGCCTTGAGTTCAAGGCCAGACTGGGCTACATAGTGAGTTCAACACCAACCTGTACTATGATGCAAGGCCCTATCTCTCGCACACATACAAAAAGACGACTCCCGCCTTTTTACTGTCTGTAACTATGAGCACACAATACAAATAGCAATCTTTTGCTTCTATTATGAGATGGCAGCAATCAACAAGAGACAACTACTTTGTTAGCTATTTTAAAGAGTTATCAATTTAAGAGGTGAAATTTCTGGTTTCAAGATTTACCCCACTGAAACAATAGTCACCCAAAGGATAGGAAGCTGAAGTCTGCCCTGAAACAAAATTTCATTTAGGAATTCAAGATTCGGAGACACAAAAGTTACTAATATAATAACTTAATTTTAAATTAGATTTGCACAGAATCTAGGTGAATAGTTAAGCACCTTTAGTACCTGTATCTCAATTTCTTTTTCTTTCTTTTTTTTTTTTTTTGGTACTAGGAATTGAACTCATGACCTTGTGCTTGCCAGGCGGGCGCCTGTGCCACTGAGCTATATCCGTGGCCCTCAGTTTCTCAATAACGTGCCAGGTTGATAGATACATGTGGAAGTGCCCTAAGCTTAGCTCCAAAAGTCCTCTGTAAATTCAAGCAAAGTTTGTAATACACAAAGCACACAGAGGTCACCAGGCCAATTTAAAAAGATTGACCAAAAATTTAGACATGACTTTACAATGATTATAGGCATGGTTAATATATAACAATTTTAACTTTATCCCACTATAGGTGTATAAAGTTCTTGACTTTAATAGCTAAATCCTACATTTTTACTTCCACGTGACAAATGAAACTTCCCGGGGCAAACTAGTAGTGTGAGGATGAGACTGAAATCTGGCCCTAGATGATGGCCAAGCATCTCCCCTTTTCCAAAATTATGAATTCCTTACCCATCCCGATGCCGGTGTGGTCTGTGAAAGGACCCATTCCCCAATGCACTGCCCTTCCACTTCCGATCTACAGTAACGTCCTTCTCCTCCCCTATCTGGAGACTGACTGGAAACGCAAGGCTGATTAAGATGCCGCTGTGATCAGACCCCACGATCAAGGACGCAGCCTGACAGCCGATCGCGTTCATCGCTAATGGCAACGTTTCGGCTCGCTCTGAATCGCCGGGCTACCACACCCGGAAATGAATCTCCAGGGCAACCCACTTTGGACTGTCCTATCCTTTCCTTAAGTTGTGCCCCACTACGACCGCCAGGTGCACGACCCCAGGAGCCCGGGCTCCACGGGCAAGGCTGTCCTCGCCTCCTGCTTCGGGCCTGCAGGTCACTCGGGCTACTCGGCCACGAGGCGGCCCGGTGGGGACCCCGCCAGCACGCGCTCCTCGGAGGCAGCGGCCGCGGGTGCCCGGCAGGACACAAGGGCGGCACCGGGCCAGTCGCCTCTGGGGACTGCGCTCAGTTCGAGAGCGGGTCGCCGGAAAGACCCCGGCCACCAAAGGCGGCCCCAGGTGAGGCCGCCTGCCCCTCGACTGCCCGGCTCGGGGAGGCGGTAGCTGAGGCTGCGTCCTTCCAGCCGCTACAGTCCGCAGGGACACGAGCTCGGGGCCGGTCTCCAGACAGCCGCGGCTCCCACCCGAGACCCGCCGCAGTCGTCCAGAGACCACGCAGGGCACCGCGCTCACGGGGCACCGTGCTCGGCCCCTCAGGGAGGCGCCCCGCCCCCCGCGGCCCGGGCGGGCGCGCCACGCTCCGCGCTGCGCAGGTCTGCACTTTCCCGCGCGCCGCACCGGGGCGGGGGTCGCGCGCTCCCCGCCCCCACGCCGCTCACCTGTCCGGCCCTAGGCGAGCTCCATAGCTGCCCGCACGGTGCGGTGCGGCGCGGCCCTGGCCGCCCCCGCCGCCTCCGGGGAGGGGCAGCCCCGCTCCGCTATCCCGGCCCTCAGCCGCCTTCGCCACTGCGGTTCCCGCCCACCCCCTGCCCGGCCATTCCGCGGCTGCCTCTCCCCGAGCTGTGCCAGCCGCTCCACCCTCCCCCCCTCCTCCGCGGACCCCTACTGTTGGTACGGTCCAAGCGGAACGCCTTCCGCATAGCCAATCTAAGGGCGAACTTGGCGAAGCCCCGCCTCCGAACGGCCTACCGGTGGGCGGGCCCTGCCGGACCGCTCCGGACTCCCCTCCTTAACCCCTTCCCTGAGCCACCGCGGCTTAACTCTATCAGCGCCGGCCGCAGTCTCTCTCTCTCTCTTCCCCTCGCCCCTGCTTATAAAACTAGCCTTTGGCTTCTTTCTTACCATGCTTTTTCTGTCCCCCTTTTCTCAGGCAAGTAGCCAGGCAGAGGGACTGGAGAGTTACAGTCGCTTAAGTAAAGTTGTTCTGTTTGGGCGAAGCAAGTTCCTTCCTCTTTTTACCTTTTTAATTTGTCTTCACTTGCTTGAAGGTTCTGGTGATCTAAACGTATCCTCCTTTGACCAAAAGAGGACAGCCTTCCTACACGGAGCGCAAATCAATTTTCCTTAGACCAGATCGCCCTGCTGTGCACTTCCAGTAGCCTTTAACAAAAATCCTGAATCGTTTCCTGTAATATTAGTTATTTTACGCCTGTCTCTTGCAAACAAGTTAGTCAGATTTTGGTGCCCTGCCACCCAGTAGTTTCCAGATAAAGGCTTTGAATGAAAGTTTCTCCTTACTCTTGTTTGTTTTCCATTGACTCCATACAGAGCACCCGCTGAACAGGGCATTCATTTATTCACTGACTATATATTAAACTTGCACTTAATGTGCCTGACTCTGAAATATTTTAATTATGCTGCCCCATCATGTTTGTGTATACAGGGGTTGAGAACTGAACTTGTCCTTTTTTTTTTTAAGGAGGGCAAGACTGAGCTGACTTTTTTAAAAGGCCCTATAGTTCTTTGAAGTAGCAAAGTATATCTCACTCCCTTACTGGCTGTACTGGGTGAACGTTGGTTTCTTTATCTAGAAATGGGAGTACTTGCTTCACAGGATTGTGGTGAGGAATAAATTCAGAAATGTGTGGGGAAAAGTACTTGCAAATTATTGTGTAAAGTTAGTTGTCATTCACGCATATATTGAGCACTTTCTAGCAGGAGAAATGATTGGACTTGACACCCACCCCAGACAGTGTAAGTAGGAAGGCAGCATTAATCATGTAGGTGGCATTGATCACTGCAGGGAATGTACAGTCTGGTGTAGCAGGCACCATATCAGCTTTTTACACGATGTAATTGAAAGGGCTGAGGGTCATTATCCCACCAAGGAATACATAAATTCTTGGGGAAATGAGCTGTACTGTAATAGGAACCTACCTTATTTCTCTACCCAAGAGCATGGGTCTATCTGCAGTCAGCTAATCCTGAGCCTTGTTCACTACATCAGAAGATTGTAAAGCAGAAGGGTAAGTCAACAATTCCTCTAAGACACTTTCCCACTGTCTTTTCTTTTCTGACAAGGACAGTGAGGATGAACTCTCCACCCGTCACTGCACAGGAGAAGGTCAGCTCACCCTGCAGCCTCAGCTCTCTGGACAGATGCTCTCCTGTGTATTTAAGGATTTTCAGAAAGGGAGGGCTCACACTTTGGGACAGACATGCTTCCTCTTCTCTTTTAAGAGATGGAGATCCTTGCATACTAGCCTCTGTGTAAAGCCTTTCAGATAGCAAAATTGTTCCATCTCCCAGATTTTCCTTCACCAGGCTACTTGGCCCTGGCTCTGTGTAACTTTTCAAGCACCCGTATGATGCCTGACACTATAACCTCAGGTTCTGCCCCCTCCTCCAATAACAGTTATCAACACTCCGCATGTTCTAAGTGCTCTGAGCCATGCAATCATTCAAGAAGGGGGTTTGCATGACTAGCACGCAGGAAGCAGCTGCATAGGATACAGGACACTTAAATTGCACAGCACAGACTCTGTCATTACTGAAAGAATCAGAGTCCAGGAAAATTGTGTGGGCCAGCTGTTGGCAGGAAGGGAGGATTGAGGTGAGCAAAATAAGGATGAGAGGGGAGAAGAGTAATATGAACCAAACTTAGGCAGTACTGTGTGAATTTATAGCAGACATCCCGGGAGGAAAATGCACGGCAGCGAAGTGTTTATTTGCTCATTCATTCATTCATACGTTCATTTATGAATGTTACCAGATGCCAGGCACCTCCTTGAGAAGTTTAATAATCTAGATGTATCCCACCCCTCAGAAGGTCAGATCACTTTGTTAAGACTCCTGTGATGATCTTTTTACCACCTCCATGCTGTGCTGCATTTGCAGATGTCTGTCTAACTTCCTCTTTGCCTGTCTCTCCCTTGTTCTTAAACTGCAAGGCTCTTAAAGACCCAAGACTGTGACTTTCTTTCATCTCTTTCAACCCGCACTTGTAGAGTACCTTCTCCACACTGACATACTGCAGTGCGATCAGTTGAAACCAGAGCAGGACTCTGGCTATCCCCCAGCTGTAGGCAGTGGACATCTTCAGCAGAGAAGTCTTGATGACTAGCCCTAGTGCGGAACCCCACCAGAGGCTCGTCCATGGTCTGCAGAATTCAACAGGAAGTCCGCTGCTGGGCGTTTACGGTCCCAGTGTACCTCTCCTGGCCCATTTGGGAGTGTTCCTTACCCTCTGCCCTTTAAGGCTCACCTGCACTCCTTCTTCTCCCCCACATGGCTGTGGTCATACCGGGTCTTCCTCTGGAGCCCTGCCTCACCACCACCTGTAGAAACGTTAGTTCTCTCTCAGTGCCACTTGTCCATGAAGGCTTTCACGTCGTTTCCAGCTGAACATGCTTTTCTTGACTTCTGAGAACCAGGTCTTCTTTTATTTTTATTTTTTTACACTGCTTTGGTATATGGTTTGTACTGAAGCCTTTGGGGGTCTGATACTGTTCCCATGGGCTATGCAGCCTTCAATGCCAAGGACAGCATGGTGCTGACATCTGCGTCTGCCACGTGGCTGACACTGTACGTGGCCATGGTGGACCTGACACATGAGAAGTCCAAGGAGAGCAGGCCCTGCAGAGTTGGGGAATTGAGCACTGGAGGCTTATTGCCTGCTCTCTTCATCATTGTAAGCATTTTCTAAAAATGGTTTCAGAATTTCTAAGTCTACCAATTTGTCAAGCTTCAGGACTCCGGCAGCTGTCCAGAAATCCCCAGGTACAAAGGGAAGTATCCTCTCAACATATAAAGGCAACTCGCACACCTTTTCTTTGAACCCACAAGGATGGATCCTCCTGAAACTTAGTTCTACATCAAGCAAGTCAAGGGGAGTTAGAAGCTAGCTTGCCCCATTCCAAGGTGCTGGGATCCTGGGGAGAGATGACAGGGAAGGTTAGTCAGTGGTGAAGCAGTTCCCCGGGCAGGCCCCAGCCATGTGGACTGGGCTCTCTGGAGGTGAGAAGTGGCTTCTGCACGTCTTTCCCAGTGGAGCAATACCTTTCTTTCATTTTGCCATCAAGCTCCGCAGCCCTCCCCTTGGTGACAGCGGTGGAGTGGCCACTTAAAACTTTCTGCGGCATCTCTGTCAGTCCAATCTGAGTGGACGCTTGTGACTCAGGGACAGTATCATATATACATATGTTGCACATCCAGCTTCTCTGCTGAGACTTTCAGGCCATGGGTTCCAGAAGTGGTAGAAAGCTTCCAATCTTTTTCCTTGTTTCGTCATTTTTTTTTTTTTTTTTTTGAGACAGGGTCTCATGATGCAGTTCGGACTGGCCTTGAGCTCACTTTCTAGCCCAGGCTGGTCTCAGACTTGCATGATCCTCCTACCTTGGCCTCCCTAGTGCTGGGATTACAGGCATTCACCACCATGCCCGGCTTGGTCATATTTCTAAAAGAATAACTTACATATCCTAAAACTCATATATTTATAGTGTACAATTCAGTGCCTTTTAGGAGATTTACAGAGTTGAGCAACTAGTACCATTATCTAATTTTAGAACATTTTCACCACCCCCAAAAGTAATGTAGGCTATTTTTCTTCTATCCTGAAAATACTTCTATTTATTTAATTCTGGTTTGAAAATCTTTATATCAAGAGCAAAAGGAAAATATAGTAAGAAGGAAGTTAAATTCCTGGAGTCAGTAAGAATGCAGAAAAATCATGGCTGTTAAGGCTATACTTCACTTAACTGCCATGTATGGTGACAGTACTTTAAAAACAACTACAGATTGTGTGTTTTGTTGTGGTTTGTATTCCTCAGTAAATATCCAAGGCCCTATCCAACCATTTTCCAGGTTGTGGTGGCTCTGTGTAATGTAGCTCTTCAATGGGCTGAGCAAACATAGTACTGCAAATTCCAGATTGCTCATTCTCCCAAGCAGCATCTTTGTAATATGCCTAGGATGGGGGTGTATATGTGTGATGGAAGCTCTTTAATTTTTATTAACTCAATTTAGTGCATGAAGTAATTAGTTACTTGGACATTTTGAGTTCCTTGAGACCCTGCTCAGAAAGCCAGGAAGCTTCCACCCTACATAGGTGACATGGTGAGGCATCTAGAAAAAGGTTTTTGAGCCCCTCCCACGGCCACCTCAGGGACATGCTAGAGCATCATGGGGATTAAGTATCTTATGCCTACCCCTGTTCACAAAGATTTGAATTTACTATGTGTTGTGGGCTGAGGTCCTAGCAAAGGTATTTTCAAAAAGCTCTTAGTTGATTCTAGTTTGCAAACACAACCGAGAACCACTGTCCTACTAGTAACTAAACCAAGACCACTTTAATAGATTGAATCATGTGAAATTGTTATCTTTATAGGGTAAAAATCAGGTGACATTGGCAATTTTATATGGTTCAATCAATATATGTGCAACTGATTTTTAATTTGGGGAGAATGTGGGTTGTTTGTGGGGGTACTTTCTACAAGGAACCAGTTTTTCTCTCCAGAGAAATGGATTCTGCAGTGAGCAAGATTGAGAATGATATGACAGGGAAGCCAGCGTCCTCTGTAGTCAAGGTGTTTTCCTTTGGTGGACTGGACTTGTAGTCAGGGTTTATAAGGGAAACAATTTAATACAGGACACATAATTTATAGGATTATTTTATAAGGCTCACCCAAAGAGTCAAATGCAAAAGAGTGCAGAAGATTTGTCCATGTGCTAGAGACCCAAAAAATCCAGCTGAGAGCCTGAATCCCAGAGCAATGTCTTCCCCAAGTCCAGCTGAAGACCTAAAGTCCATGACAGTGTTCTCCATGAGTCAAGATGGAGGTCTAGAGCCCACAACAATGTTTCATGCAAGTCTCTTTCACTGTTTTTTTTTTGTTTGTTTTTTGGGTTTTTTGTCTTTTTGAGACAGGGTCTTGCTATGCATTTCAGGCTGGCTTTGAGCTCACTTTGTAGCCTAGCCTGGACTTGAACTCAGACCAATCCTTCTGCCTCAGCCTCCCAAACACTGGGATTATGGGTGTGTGCCACTACACCTGGCTTCATGCAAGTCTCTTTCAAGGATCTGTGCTGGAAAGGCCCACAGGTCAATGGTGGATGCTGGAAAGTCTGCACCATCAGGAGGAAGGCTCTGTGCCAGCAGGTTGAGGGATCTGCACTGGAGTCAGGAAGTAATGCTCAAAGGGCTAGAGCTCCCCCCCAAAAGAACTGAAGCCGTCATTAGCAACAGTAACCTCCTGAGCTCCTCTGATGATAACAGCTGAGTTCATAGCAGGAAAGCCAACATGACAAGCTTCTCCAGGAGAATCAACAGCACCACCTCTGTCTCTCCAGTTCTCCTTTTTATGCTGTTGGCAATAATCCTCAGGTGGGCCTTTCACCCCAGAAACACGCTGATCAGTTCAGTTGCGTGCTACAAGTTGACCATTAGTTAATCTACCACAGGACTTACTACATCTTTTCTTCTAGTGGGTCCTAAATATTCAGAAGCCTGGAGTTAACAGACACAAGGGGAAATCAGCAAAGAAGACTAAGGGTAGGACAACCACAAGTATTGGAACTATGGCAAAAGAGAGAACCTGGCAACTTCTTCAAAGACATGCACACTCAGAGAAAGAGAGAGAGAAAGAGAGAGTCATGTATCGCTCAACATTTGAGACACATTCTGATAAATGCATTGTTAGGTGGCACCCTTGTGTGACCATCACAGAGTGTATATATCCAAACTAAGGTGGCTATGTTGTCAGTAGGTGATAGGAAATTTTCAGCTCCATCTGTACTTAAATACAGATCAGGCCATCTATAGGTTGATATCTGGCCCTCAGTCCTAGAGTTTGTGACTCTATCCTAGAAGGTAGATGTTTATGGAACAACGAGTTGCCCCAGAACAGAGGTGCTTGACATGGTGGGGTTATAAACCCAGGGAGGGAGGAGACAATACCTAACCCACAGGAATGGCACACCCCAGGGAGAAATGGGGAGTGTGACTTGTGAGCAGGGGGCCCTTGAGGCAAGGAGGTTATGGTTTGTGTCTGGATGTCCCCTCAAACCTTCATGTCATGGGGGGGTGGGCTTTTCAGAGGCAACTGAATCTGGAGTTTGTGATTGGTTCATTGTCTAGTGCTGGCATTTAGGGTGAATTGTTGCTGGATCAGTACAATGATTGGATTGGCACCACCCTAATCCCAACAGTCTGGATAAGATAAAAGGGGCAGAGAGGTTTGTTTCCCACTCCCCTTTTCCTCTTGTTCTTTTGCTGTCTTCCGCCACCATAAACAGATACCACTCAGCCATGCCACCACCTGCCTTGGAGCCAGCTGAGTATGGACTGAAACCTCCATAAACTGTGAACTAAATAAGCCTTTCCCTCCTTAACTTTGGGTGTTAGGTATTTTGTGCCAGCAACAAGAGAAAAATAACTAAGACAGAGGTACAGGGCACCCGTGAAGGTTGTACGCAAGGATTTTAAGAGAGGTTATAAAAGCCCTGTCAGAAATGCTAAAACCAAGCTGTTATTTCTTCCAGGGCAATACATATGGGGAAAAAAGAAAAATAGTTTGACAGTGCTTAAGATACCCTCAAAACTGTTTTTTCCTTTTATTCTGGTTTCTAATTTAATGTGACTCAGCCAAGCCAGGAAACCAATTATCCTAGATTCTTCTTGCTCACCCCACTGTGATCAACACCTAGTTCTGCCAACTGTGCCTTCTAAAGACCCCTTGGATCCTGCTCCATCCTCTAGCCTGCCCCAAGTGTGCTCAGGCTCCATTTTCTTCCTTGTGGATTATGACAGTGGTTACTTTTATGGAACAACTTGACCTGGCCATAGGATGCCCAGGTATCTAGCTAATCTTTAGTTCTTGGCATATCATGAAGATGTTTCCAGAAGAGATCACCATTGGAACTGGTGAGTGAGGGCAGCATATGGCCTTCCCCAATGTGGATGGGCTTCATCTAAGCTGTTGAGGGTCTGAATAGAAGAAAAACAGAGAAATGTTAAATTTACTCTTTGCATGGCTGTTTGAGCTGCAACATCAGTCCTTCTGCCCTCTAAACTTAATGTTCTTAGGTCTTCAGGAATGAACTGGAATCTATATCATTAGCTTGGGTGAATTATTCTACTAGATTTCCGGGATTTTGCAACTCCTCAGGCTCTATAATTCCATGAGCCAATACCTTATAATAACTTGAGAAAGAGAGAAAGAAAGCATGCAGGCGGTTAAGGGGAAGGAGGGAAGAGAGCAAGAGAGACAGAGACAGAGACACAGAGGGACTGAGACACAGAGAGACAGAGACACAGAGAGACAGAGACACAGAGAGAGATCCATCACAGTGGTACCTTGGTTCAAACAATTCATTCCATGATTCTGGAAAAGATGGCCATGGTTGGTTTGTGCAGGGAAGATGACCACAGTCATGTTCATCACCCAATGCAGAGTTTGCAAAGAAAGACAGAATTTTGCCAAACACTTCTGTTTGAAAACTAAATTGTTCACAAACAAAAGCATTCAGTAACCAAGGTAACCCTGCAGTCCTCTTTTGCTGGAGAAGCCAACTCATACAGATTTAATGAAATGGACTTAATGTTTGTGTTCCTTATGGATTTATGTGTTGATGGATTTGGAAGTGAGGGTTCTAGGGGGTAGCTATGAGTTTAGTACCCTTATAAGAAAAGGCAGAGAGGTGATCTCTCTCTGCTTTCTACTATGTGAGGTCAAGATGGTCATTTGCAAATGACAAAGCAGGCCATTGCCAGACACCCAATATCTGCCCGCAGCTTGATTTTGTACTTTCCAGCTTCCTGAACTGTGAGAAATAAGTTTATATCTATGGTAATTTATTAGAGCAGCCCCCCACACAATCTATTCTGCATAATCATTATAGAATATGCTTCTAGTAAGATCTTTCAAAAAGGAAACCATAATCATATACCTGCTTACAACTTTTAGTGACTCAAAGAATGAGGCCCAAAATTCTTAGCAGAGTATATGAACCCTCAAGGCCTGTGATGGTTAGGGTGGACTTTCAACTTGATTGGCTCTGGGATCCACCCTGGGGATTTGGTGGAGCACACATTTAGGTGTGTCTGAGTGGGCCACAGAAGTGTGACCTTGCTCATATACATGGTCCCGAGCCCCTTCATCTCTGTTGCTCTTCCCCTGCTCTGCTTCCCAGAGGTCATGAACTCATCAGCTGTGTCCCACCATGTCCTTTCAGCAGGATGCCTTTGCCTTGGAGCCCAGTGATCATGGATTGAAATCATGAGCAAATTAATCCTCTCTTCCTTTGAAGTTGTGTTGGGTATTGTGTCTCAAACAACAAGAAATCTGACCAGTACAGGGCCCTACCTTCTCTTACAGCTTTCTCTAGCTGTCTTTCTATATGTTACAGTCTGGAAAAAACAAACCACTTATAGCTCTACTGCATGCTCCCAGCTCACTCACGCCTGTATGCTTTTGTTCAAACTATTCCCTCTGCTAGAATTCCCTTCCCAGCTTCCCCAGGCATGTTCATCCTTTAAAATATCATCATTGATGAAAAGCTAAACACTCCACCTTTTGATTCCCCTGCCATCTTCTGCAGCCCTCTACCTTATATTGATCTGAGATCTTTCTTCCTTTATAAAAAAAGCGTTTTCAGCTATACATTTTTCTCTTTACAGTATTTTAGTTACATTCTATACCTTTAATGGTTTTGTATTTACTCATCTCAAAATATTTTCTAATTTCTGTTGTAATTCATTTTGTGTCCATGGGTTATTTTGGAGTGTTATTTAATTTCTACATCATAAATTTCCAAAATTTTCTTTGGTTACTGATTTCTCATTTCATGTCATTGTTGTTGGAAACTGTATTTTGTATAAAATTAGTTCTTTTTCATTTATTGAGTCCTGGTTTATGGACCAACATATGAGCTTTCCTGGAAAACAGTCCAAGTGCCCTTGAGAAGAATGTGTCCTCTGTCATTGTTGGATAGAATGTACATAGATCTCCAGATCTGATTGGCTTAGCGTGTTCAAGTCTCTTATTTTGTTTTTGATCTTGTCGTCTAATTGTTCTATCCATTATTTAAAATGGGCCATTGAAGTCCTTAGCTATTACTGTTGAATTATCTGTTTCTCCTTTTAATTCTGTCACCTTTTGCTTCACATATTTGGGGGATTATTATTAGTTGCATGTATGTTCATAATTGTTATATCTTCTTGTTAGGTGGACCTTTTATCATATAAAATGTCCTTTTTGTCTCTAGCAACAATATTTCCTGCAAAGTCTCTGTCTGGCATTAGTGTAGCCACCCAAGCTCTCTTTGGCTACTGTTTGCATCTTTTCCTATTCTTCTAACTATTTGTGTCTTTGAATTGTCAATGTGTTTCTTACAGATATTACATAGTGAGGTCATGTTTTTAAATACATCCTGTCAGTATCTCACCTTTAATTGGGTCATTTCATGCAATTAATATAATTTCAGATAAGGCAGAATTTATGTATCCCACTTTGATATTTATTTTCTGTTATATGTCTTATTTTTTACTCCCGTATTCCTCCATTACTGCTTTTTCATATTAAATCCATATTTTCTAAAATACAATTTTAATTATCACATTCAACTGTATATTTATATATATTTTATTTTCTTAAATTATTAAGTTATAATGATGTAGCTCAAATTAATACCAACTTTATTTCAATAGCATACAAAAGCTTTTCTTCTACTTAACTTTGTTCTGGCTCCTTTACTTGTGCACTGTTACCATGTAATTGTATCTTTATTCTTTGCGTGACCATTGACACAAGTTTACAATTGTTGTTTTCCTTTCTCTTATATGACGATGTCCCACATCAACAGAAAGCTCTCTAAGTAGATGGGCTATATCTTATTTATATTTGTGTACCTGGAATCTGGCAAAATATCTAATACACATTATATAAATAATTGTTGATTTTTAAAAAATGAAATTAAGTGAAAACCAAGTGGTCAAGTCGGTCTAGAGAATTTTGATCAGCCTCTGAATAAAGATGCACCATATGTCAAACTAAATTTACATCATCATTAATTGTGATGCTTTGAATTCCTATTTAGTGGAATCAGTTCATAGTTGGATAATGAAGTTATTCTCAGTCAAAACCATTTCTTTACAAGTTCTAGGAACTATTGCTTATATCAACACATTTGGTGCTGTGCATGGCCCTCCTGATATCTAGTTAGTATGCATATTGGAGATGGAAGGAAAGATAAATTGCTGGGGATTTTTTTTGGGGGGGGACTCTTTTGAATGAGAGAAAGAATGAAAATTTTTTGTGAGGATGGTGGAGAGTTATTATGAGAATGGTGCTTTTAAAACTGTTTACAGAAAAAAAGCAAACTAACCCCCAAAACACCAAAGAGGAAAACACTTAATAAGGACAGTTGGGCAACATTATCTGATGGCAGCAAAAAAAAAGTTCCATGTCATCCCTTCAAGGACCTTAAATATCATAGACTCTTCTCATTGCTTAGACACAATACCCAATACCCACAAGGTAGAGAAGGAAAGGTTTATTTGGCCTCATAGTTTGTAGAGGTTTTGGTCCATAGCTCTCTCCAAGGCAGGGTGGCATGGCAGAGGAGCATCACAGAGGAGAAATAGCCCATGGCAGAGCAGGCATGAGGCAGCTAGCAGCAAGCAGCAGCATCCTGTCTTTTTTTTTGTCTCTTAATAAGCCTTTTGAGTGGTGCTGCCCACACCCAAGGTGGGTCTTCCCATTATTCACACCCAGAACTATGAACTAATTTGTGGACTAATCCAGTATCACACAGCCTTAATCCCAGTGTCACATACCCATAATCCAGCCACCTCCTCAAAGCCCCACCTCCAAGCACATGAGGCTTTGGGAAACATCCAGATATAAGCCATAACATTAAGTAATAAAATCAAATGAACTGACTTTGATTTTATCCCAGTATCCTCAGGTTACTGATGTAGCAACAACTATAGAATTGAAGTAACCTGTTCACAACTACATCTTGTCAGAGTAGAATCTATAATTTAGATCCCAAGTCAAATCCCCCATGGTACTACTGGATGTGGCAGTCGAATAACCTAGGAACACCTTCTCACCTCACCTACCTCCCACTATCAGAAAGGAATTCTGAATGTTTCTCTGGGTCTGAATGATGATTAGGTTTTTCAGCAGCATGCATAGATATTGTTAAATGGTATAGATGCTTTGGTTTCCCCTTCTCTCTGGTGGGAGGGCTGGTCATGTCAGACAGTCATTTTTTCAGCTTTCTGTGCAGATACAACATGATCAGATACCTTATTACACCAAATGGGACTGGTTTTGGCTTTTTGGAGCCAGCTGGATCTAGGAGCCAGCTGGATATTGGGATTAAGGGTGTGTGGTACTAAATTAGTCCACTGATTGGAATTAGCATAGTTCTGGGTGTGGCTGAATGGATTTACTGAAGACAGAACCCCACCCTGGGTACAGAGGCACTAACCAATAGGCTTGTAGCTCGGATGCATACAAGGGAATGGGAGATTTGTTGCTGCAGCTCGCTGCTTCACTGCCTCCTCCCTGCTTTGCCACAGAGCATTTCTTCTCCGCAATGCCCCTTTGCCTCGGAGCCAGTAGACCGTGGACTGAAAGCTCTACAAACTGTGAATGAAATAAATCTTTTCTCCTTTAATTTTGAGTGTTGAGTATTTTGTCTTAGCAACCAAAAAGTAAGACAGGACCTAAGGAGAAATCCCTATCAAGTTTCTGGAAAAGGTTTTCTTCTTTATTAAAAGGAGAGTATGGCACTATACGAGATACCTAGAGCAGTCAAAATCTCAGACACAGAGGTAAAATGGTGTTGGAGAGAGAATGAGTACTTTTGTACTACTTTTGTAGTTCTGGAAAGAGGTTATATGTACAGTTTAGCAACAATGTTACAGTCACGAAGGTAGAAACTCATCTCCCTGGTCAATCCTCTGAAAAAGGCAGAAGTGTGTTATAAAAAGTACCAGACAGTTTAATGTTCTGGATTGCAACATGCATGTAGAAAATTATAAGCATACAGCTCCATGAAATGTTATATATCAAACACACCTATGTAACCAGCACCTTCTAATCACCATTTGCACCAAAGTGTAGGTACAATCCTGATATCTGACTTTATAGACAAGTTGTCCTGCTCTTTTCTTCATATAGTTGGGAACTGTTTAGACCTGACTAATCCTTTTCTAAACACACAACACTCTTCTGTGTCTGGTATCTTTCATTTAACATTATGTTCGTGAGATTCATCCATGCTGTATATCATTATAGATCTTCCATTGTCATTGCTGAATACAACTCCATTGTAATAATACATTACAATTTATTTATCTATTTGTGCTCTTGATGGACATGTGGATAGCTTCCAAATTTGGTTGTTATAAATGGTGCAGCTATGAGTATTTTCCTGCTATGAAGAATGCTTGGTCTACCTAAGAGTAGAATTGCTGGGTGGTTGGGTATGCTCATGTTTATCATTAGCAGATAGTGCCAGTTTTCCAAAGAGGTGGTATCAATTTGTGCACATGCCAGTAGCGACACATTCTTGATACTTGGATCCTTTCTGAGCTACTGAGTAGCCAAACCTGGAAATGCCTACTTCCAATCTATATTTAGTGTTTACGTAGTTGCTAGTCAATCTCTGTTGCATGCATTCCAAAACTTTCTGAGTAAGGCATTCTATAAGGGCAGACCAGGGTGTTTTGTTCTGAAAGACTTCTTTCTTTAAAAGGCCACCTTGGCCAGACATGGTGCACGTCTATAATCCCAGCACTTAGGAGGCTGAGGCAGGAGGATCACAGTGAGGTTAAGGCCAGCCTGGGCTACAAAGTGAGTTCACAGCCAGTCTGTACTACATAGGGAGACCCTGCTGCAAAAAAAAGGCCAACTTTTCTGATGTGGTGGGTTACCACTGCCACGGTTGCTATGGCTGTGGCTGGTGCAAGCAAAGCCTGACTGACTTCTTCAGGAGTGGTACATAGACTTGCTCATTTTTCATTACCCTTGCAATTACTTGTCTAGGCCTTTTCAACTCTTTCCTTGACTATTACAATCCTCTGCTGGTAGATATTCTCATCCAAGTCTCTCCCCCTGCAATATATCATTCAGATCACCCATAACATAAGTATACTGCACACATAACAGTTGAATCCTCAGGCCTGAAAAATCTAAAATCAACTGAAATCAACCTTCTTTGATAACCCATTTAGCTGCCTAAGAATACACTAAAAGACCTCTGGTAATACCTAACCAATTATACATTATAATAGCTACCACTAATTGAGAACTTACTTCGTTTGACAAGTCCTGTTTTAAACTATGGGTATTATGTGTATTATCTCATTTTGTACTACGTAATGAACATGTTCCTTGTGGGGAGTTTCTCTCTCTCTCTCTCTCTCTCCATATATATATATATATATATATATATATATACACACACACACACACACACACACACACATCTTAATTATTTCATTTCTATCCCTTTTCTCACCCCTCCCTCTCATCTCCCTCTGTCATTTGGTCCCCTTCCCATATGCAAAATATCTACCTTGCTATTTTCTATTATCTATCTTTTATTTTTAATTTTTCTCTTTATATTTTGGGTTTCTCATATAAGAGAAACCATGCAACATTTAAGGTTGTATATCTGATTTATTCACTTGGTATGGTCTCCAGATACATCCATTTTCCTGCAAATTACTCAAGTTTATTTTTCTTTATGGCAGAGTAGTACTCCTTTGTGTATACACACCACAGTACTGCTAATATCATAAAGAATATTTGGGTATTGGCATAAAAAAAACTTATTAATAGGAGCAACTATACAACCCTGAAGATATCAAATAAAGCAGCAACCGTAATAGCATCCTTGACAAACAAATAATGTGAAGCAGGCATGGTGGTGCACACCAGCAATTGCAGCACTTGGGAGGCTGAAGCAGGAGGATTGCCATCAATGTGAGGTCAGTTTGGACTATATAGTGAGTTCAAGACCAGCTTGAACTACATAGAAAGACCCTGTCTCAAAAAACCAAAAAATTTTTAAAAAAATTACCACTCTTAAAGTTAATTTTAAAATGCTACAATTATAGTATAAACACTAGGAAAACCATGGATCCCCCCGCAGTGAAAAGCCAGGCCCCATTTAAGTGCCTGACTTCTCACCATGGTGGGTGGGACCCATGTCCTTCCCAGCCTGGGTTTAAGCTCTTGAGGGGATCCCTTTCTGGTGTTCTCCCTATCTATGGCTGTCTCCTGTGGTGCTCTCATTCAGTCACTGTGGGAAAGCAACTTTGGGAGCGCTGAAGTGAAATTGTTTTTCAGTTGTTCTGAGTCCCAGATTTAAATAATCAACCCTTTCCTGAAATGGTGCCTGACTAAACATTCTAGCAATATCGTGGGTACCCACACCGGAATCTCTCTCTGTCTGTTACTCACCCGGAAGGAGGCCTCTCAGAGCAAGATCCTGCACTGCTTTTGTAGTTCACAGTGGCCAAGGGCTTCACCACCATTGCTCCCTGGACCTCCCAGGACTGGGCACTTACCTTGCTTCTGGAGAGCCAGGTTTTCTTCCCTATGAGCCACAAGCTGGGGAGAGAGTACAGATTGTTTCATTTTTTTCTCTGCGTTATGGACTATCTCTCCAACCTCTCTATAGCATCTAATTTTCCTGTCACTTCCTTCCCAGTTCCCCATACAACATACTTTTTTTTTTCTTCACCAAGGTATTATTTCTGCTGTCTGAATTCTGGGTCTTAGAGAGGCTGAATTTTGCTGCCTATCACTACTCCACCATTTTCCTCCTCCCTGTTATCTCATTTTATACTCCAATAATCCTAGAAGATCTTTCAACTAGTTATCAATTTATGGCCTTTCAGCTCCAAAGCTACCCTTTGATACCTGCTCTGTGAAAATGACACTGGGGGGCACCAAGATGGTGGAGCGATGAGGAGCAGAGAAAGAGCCTCTCTGAGAGTTTCCATCTAGACATAGGAGTATTGCAAGGAGGGAAGTGGGTCCCCAGGATTCGGGAAGGATCTGAAGTACGAATTGAAGCCCACAGAGAGTGAACAGAGAAACTCCAATGAAGAACAGAAAAAACTTCAATAGCCAGCAGTGCCTATTCCCTGAGATGGGACTCAGTGTGAGAGAGGAAGCCAGAAAAAAGGAACCCAGAAAAAAGCAGGGGTACCTATTCTATTTGCAGACAAAGTTAATTTCAAGCCAAGACTGATTAAGAGAGATAAATTACATCCCTGTAAAGGGAACAATACAAGAGGAAGAGATAACAATCATAAATATATATGCAACAAATACCAGTGCACCCAAATATATAAAACAAATATTTTTAACATACATGAAAAATCAAATAAGCCCTAATGCAATTGTATTGGGGGATCTCAATCTCTGTCACAAAAGATCAACTAGACAAAAAATCAACAATGAAATATTAGAACTGAACCAAACTTTTTTTTTTTTTACTAAGGACATTGGCTGACATTTTCTTTTCTTTTTTTTTTTTTTTGGAACCAAACATTTGAACAAATGGACTTAGTAGATGTCTAGAGAGTGTTCCACCTCACAACATCAGAATGCACATTCTTCTCAGCTGCACACAGAATGGTCTCCAAAATAGACCACATACTGGCTCATAGAACATGGTTAAGTAAATGCAAAGGAATTGAAATTATCCCATGCATATTATCAGACCATAGTGCAATGAAATTGGAAATCAGTGGCAAAAGGAACCACAAGAACTTCATAAACACATGGAAATTAAATAGCACCCTCCTGAGAAAACAATGGCTCACAGAAGAAATTAGACAGTTTCTACAATTAAGTGACGATGACAATACAACATTCTGGAACTTATAGAACACAGTGAAAGGAGTCATAAGAGGGAAATTTGTAGCAGTGAATACTCGTATCAGGAAAACAGAGCAAGCTCAAGTAAACAAGCTCAAATAAGCCAAAAGCTCATATGAGGGAGGAAATTACAAAGATCAGAGCAGAAATTAACACATTAGAAACTACAAAATACAAAGAATCAGTGAATTGAAGAGCTGGTTCTTTGAAAGATTAAGTAAAATCAACACACCCCATCCAACCTGATCAAAAAAGAAAGACTCAAATCCACACAATGAGGAATGAAAAGGGTGAAATCACAACAGATGCTGCGGAAGTCCAGAAAATCATCTCTGTCTACTTGGAGAACTTGTGTGCTAGTAAGATGGAAAATGCAGAAGAAATGGACAGATTCCTAGATGTGTATGGTTTACCAAAGCTGAATCAGGAAGATATAAAAATCCTAAATAAACCAATATCAATCAAAGACATCAAAGATGTAAATAAACACCTACCAACAGAGAAAAGCCCAAGCCCTGATGGATTCACTGCAGAATTCCTCAAACTCTTTAATGAAATTAAAAGGAAGCAATAGTCCCTAACTCATTCATGGAGGTAAGTATTATCCTGATACCAAAACCAGAGAAGGGCACAACCAAAAAGAGAGGACGATAGTCCACTTTCTTTCATGAAGATAGAGGCAAAAATCCTCAATAAGATACTGGCAAACAGAATGCAGCAAATCATCAAGAAGATTATACACCATGGCCAAGTGGGATTCATCCCAGGGATGCAGGGATGGTTCAACATATGTAAATCAATAAATGTAATACACCATATGAACAGAGCCAAGGACAAAATTCATATGATCATTTCAATAGATGTAGAAAAAGCTGTTGACAAAGTCCAGCACTTTTTCATGATAAAATCCTACAAAAAATTGGAATAGATGGTCTTTATCTCAGTCTGATAAAAGCCATTTATGATAAACCAGCAGCCAACATCATAATAAATGGACAAAAACTGAAAGCTTTTACTTTAAAATCAGGAACAAGACAAGGATGTCTGCTGTCACTACTCCTGTTCAACATAGTTCTGGAAAACACTTCTAAAATTCATTTGGAACCAGAAGAGACCTAGAATAGCAAAGGCAATTCCTGGCAACATAGGCAAGGCAGGGGGCATCATGATCCCTGACTTGAAATTATACTATAAAGCTACTGTGATAAAAACAGCATTGTACCAGCAAAACAACAACAAACAGACCTGAAGATCAGTGTTACAGATTAGAAGATGCAGAAACAACTCCAGACATACTCAGCCACCTTATCTTTGATAAAGTTGCCAAACACATTCATTCTGAAAGAAAGATAGTCTCTTTAATTAATAGTGCTGGAAAAACTGGCTCTGCACGTGCCAAAGGTTAAAATTGGCCCCATATCTTTCACCGTCCACTAAACTAAATTCAAAATAGCTCAAAGATCTAAATGTTAAAACAGAAACATTAAATCTGCTGGAAGCTATAGTAGGTAAAACTCTTGAAGAAATTGGTGTAGGCAAAGACCTTATGGATAACACCTTGACTGCACAGGAACTATCACAAAGAATGAACAACTGGGATCTCATCTTAATAAAAAGCTGTTACATAGTAAGAGAAACCATGAACAGAGTGAAGAGACAACCCACAATGTAGGAAAAGATGTTTGCCAGCTGTTCCTCAGACAAAGGATTACTATAGAGAACATATAAAGAACTAAAAAAAAATTAGACCTCCCAAATTTAAAGACCCAGTCCAAAAATGGGCATCTGAGATGAATATACACTTCTCAGATGAAGAAATACAAACAGCAAATAAATATATGAAAAAATGTTCAACATCACTTGTCATTTGAGAGATTAAAATTAAAACAATACTGAGGATTCTTTTTCCTCTACTGATTTGCACCATGTTAAACTTGGCAGTAGAGGGTGTTGGAGAGGCACTGCAAAAAGACACTTTTCCTGGGGGTGTGTGTGTGTGTGTGTGTGTGTTCTCTGATGGTCTCCGGCAATGTGTCTAGTGTGCGACTCCAGCAATGCACAGCATCCAGCTACTGCCCCCTGCCCCGTGCTTCTAGTGAGCCATCTCTCAATAAATGGCTTTCCCCAGACCATGGGGTGTGGACTTGGGGCATCTTTAGAGAGTCCCACCAAGGCATCTTGGCGTTGTCACCTGGGCTTCACGGGCACTCTGTGGACCACAGCTATGCCCTTTCCAACAGTTTGCACAACAGTCTTGGGGGGTGTCTCAGCCTCAGGAGCAGGAGCTTGCTCCTTATATCCACTGTTCTTACGTTCTGTAGCATTCTGCTAGGTTTTTACTAGTTAATCCCTGTTTGTTCTAACTGGCGTCATGGTTAATCATTTTTGGTTTTAAATTTTCTCTGTTCAAGTTACTGTGCATTTCTATTTTATGATCGGACCCTGATGGATAAGGGCTTTTCTCATTACCTTTTTTGGCTTTAGTTTTGTTTTGAGGGGAGTTCGTAACTGTTTTTCTATTGCTCTTGTACAGTTTTCTGTTATTATTGCTTCAATCTAAAAAAGGTCTCTGCCACTTGACTACAGCTCGTTCCTCCCTGTAAGCTCAACATAGTAGTTGTCCTAGCAGCTTCACTTCCTTGAAAAAAATCTTGTCTTAGTGCTTTCTAGCTCATCCGCACACAGACTGGTTGCCCCTCACTCCTGTAGCTCATCCTGGGCTCTGCCTTCAATTCATGCTGGAAATCTTGGACTCTCTTCTATGGCTCAGTTACACCTTCATGTGTTCCCACATCCTGTTGTCTTTATCTTCTTTTTTTCCATCCGTCTTTGCAGGTGGATGCCTTTTTTAAAGTCCTTAGTTATAGGCCCAGGTTTACATGGTGGGATCAAAATATATGGTGAATATTAAAAACTTTTAAAATATGTGACAGTAGAAAACGTATTGCCTTTCTCTCCCCTCCAAATATTCCTTTTCACTTCAAATGTGCTCATCTCAGTTTCTTGCCAGTTTCTGAAGCAGCTCTGGTTTTGTTTCATTTTGTTGTCTTTTTGAGACAAGGTCTCACTGTGCAGTTCAGGCTGGCCTTGAGCTCACTTTGTAGCCCAGGCTGGCCTCAAACTCACAAGGATCCTCCTGCCTCAGCCTCTTGAGTGCTGGGATTACAGGCATGCGCCACCACGCCCAGCTCTGAAGCAGTTCCGGAAGTCTCCTTTTGTGTTTTTATGAGGTGAGATAAAAAATACGGTAAATGTTCCTGCTGTGTGTCATCCAGCAGATGATGCGTCCTCACTCACCTTATTCACTGGACCTGTCGCTGCACGACTTCAGGCTTTTTCCCAAAGTCAAACTGACTATGAAAGGTAAACATTTTGAGTTGCTTCAGGACATCAAGGCATTTATGACAGTACAACTAAAGACTTCAAGAAAGAAGACTTCGACAACTGCTTCAGAAAGTCGCAGGAACTATGGGATAAAAGTATTTGGAGTGAGGGAGATTAATAGCAATATCTTTTACTGTATTTAAATTTTTTTTAATTCACTGTATTTTTATCCAGTTGCCAAGGACAAGTCCTTCTTAGCTAGCTGCTTGCTCACCAGTAGCTTATCCAAGACAAGGTAAGGGCTGGGAATATAGCTCAGTGGCACAGCGCCTGTCTGGCAAGCACAAGGTCCTGAGTTTGATTTCTGGTAACAAAACAAAGGAAAAAGAAAGAAAGACATACCAAAACAAGGTAAAGTTCACTGTCTTCATCTTGTCCGCAGTTGGTTCTTTTCTCTTTCTTGACTTTTCTTGACTTTTACTTCTAAGTTTTCCTTTGATGTAAGAAATACATCTTTTATGCGTGTCCCCGGCATACAAGTAAGTAGTGTGCTAATAGTGAATTTTATGTCTTTGACACCACTGCACAGAGTGTCTCTTGTTCCTTCTCATAGCTGACTCGGTGCTCAGCTGGATGCATGTTCTAACTTCCAGTGGGTGTTCTGCGCTGTCTTGGCCCTTGTGACTCCAGCATATAACATGAAGGAAGGCAGCTTTCAACACCTCAGCTCATAAAATGCACCAAAAAAATGATGTAATGACACAGAAATAAATAAAGGATGCTCAATGAATAGCTAAGTCCTAGAGAAACTTACACGGAAAATGGAAACAGTTCCGACCCTTCAAGTCTTTACCCTCCTCCATACACAAACACAGATGGGCAATTCACACGTTAATGCGAGGTTTTCAACATCCAATAGTTTGTAGGGATGAAAAAAAAGTACGAAGTTAAACATTTCATACAGTGCCTTTCCTTGTCCTTTCAAAGCTAAAAAGAAATCATGCAACAACATTCTCCTTTGGGGTTGAAACCAGCCGGGCCAAGGCTGCCCTGGGACAGTGCATCTTTTATGAACCCCAGGGAAGACTGGGCTCATTCACAGGGCTGGCTGACTCTAGACCACACCCTTGCCTGGCACTGCTGGCCTCTCAGAGTTCGAGGCTGGGTCCCCACTGGACCCCTGGCCTCCAGAGGGCAATCCCAGCCTGCTTTGGAACCCGGCTTCCTCTGCAGAGCGCTGTGCACGGTGACGTGTAACTTCAGTAGCGAATCTGCACTGTTGCTCTCGAGAGACTTTCAACTTACGTTTCCTGAGCGCCTGCTGCACACGGGGCCTGGGGACAGTACAGGCCACCGTGCTGGCCTGCAAAGGACCCTGACCTGGTAGGGAGCTAATGCATAGACCCGAATCACAATAAAGTCTTTTCATGCAGCTCAGTGCTATAAACACACTCACTCCTCTGCTATTTGTGCCAACTGTACAGTGTTGATAAAGGAGGGTTTAGGCAAGCCCTGCCAAGTGGAGAAGGGCAGCCAGGGGACTGGAGGGAAGCAGTGTGTTTTTAAACCCTTTTTTTTTTTTTGCGGTACTGGGGATTGAACTCAGGACCCTGCGTTTGCTAGGCAGGCGCTTATTCCACTGAGCTATATCCCCAGCCCCTACAGTGTGTTTTTAGATTCTATGCTGCAGACTGTAACTATGGCAGTTTCTCAAAGCTGCTTTTACTGCTTGAGAAAATGTCAGTGTTCCACATTATGACGTATTTCAACACCTTTAAACATTTGTTTCTCTAATTTCCTTATTGCTTGGGGTAGGGAAGGAGGCCCAGATAGCGGTAGGAAGCAGCTAAATTCTCGCAAAAAGCCACCTCACCAGCTGTCTCTAGGCACAGGGGGTGGCATCTGGCATGGCCCACACTGCAGTACAGTGTACCAAGTGCCACTCACCACCCTGTACAATGGACCATTCTTCCAGTGTGTGCTGCGTACCTGCGACCAGCCCCATCACCTCACCTGGTGCAGCGCCCTGAAGGTACCTAGTCTCAGAACTCACAGGGCAGTGAGATCTTAGGGTTAGCTTGCCTGATAAAACACAAGATGCCCACTTAAAGTTGAATTTCAGGTAAACAACAGCTTTTTAGAATGAGAATACTCCATGCACTATTTTATGTGTGGTGTCTGGCTACCCCACTTAGGAGACACCACAAAGTGCGTGAAGTGCCGAGACACATGGAGGGAGAAAACTTCCTCCAGCTCTCAGCTCGTGTGTACCCACTCTGTGCGCACCTTTCACACCCCAGCCCACCACTGTCATTATTCTGAAGTGACAGTGTGCACGTGCCATTATTATCTGTGTCACCCAGGAGAATGTAATATCCCCAAGGCCAGACTCCTCACCCATCCAGGCAACTATCCTAGCTCTTAGCAGGTGTGCTAGGAGCTGGGGATACAGCTCAGTGGCGTAAGCGCCTACCTGACAAGCGCAAGGTCCTGAGTTCGATCCCCAGTACCGCAAAAAAAAAAAAAAAAAAAGAGTTAGCAGGTGTGCTGCGCCTAATTGTTATATAGGTGAATGTTCCTGGGACAGGTGGAAGCGGGGTCAGGGAAGGCTTCAGAGGATGTAGCATTGGAGTAGGATCTTAAAGAGAATTAAAAACATTGTCAAGCTTTGCCTCTCTGTAGCAGATACGTGGGGAGTGGAAGGGCAGGTGGGTAGGTTTTATAGGAGTGGTCAGGTGTGTCTGGGAAGGAATAAGGACTGAGGAACCTGGGCATGTAAGCTCTAAGGTGTCCACCCAGGTAAGAAGGGCCAAGGGAGGTTTTAAGGCGGAGAAGGAATTGAAGTGTGGGGTCAGAGCAGAAAGGGCAGGGGGAAGATCTCTAAGCCTGGCAGTGGTCCAGGCAAGGGAAGGGGCGGCTGCACTGGGCAGGAGTAGAGCTGTGCAGGGGAGGTCCTTGAGGCATAGTTAGGAGAAGGAATCAATATGACAGGGGCACATAGAACACTAGAAGACAGGTAATGGATTCTGCTGAGTGGAGGGAAGGAGGGTGACCTGTCAGCAGAGTCCTGAAGAGGGCAAGGAGTTCTCGTCAGAGCGAGCACCACCCGTACAGGGTGGGCTTCCGTGTGCCCTAGGCTACCTAGTCCTGAAGGCCCCGTCCTGTAATTCCCTCCACAGGTCATCTCCGGTCCCGTCAGCTGGGAGGAGCCATAGGTGACAGGTGTGAGGGATCTCTGTATTGGGAAACATGAGTAAGATGGGTCTTTGCATCGGACCGCAGTTCTCCCCTGCGACCCAGAGGGACTCTGGGCTGGCCTTGCCCTCAGAAGTCAGATTCTCTTTGGGGGATTTCTGGGGGCAACTTCAGCTGTGTCTGAGTGGCAAGGCTCAGGGACTAAAAGATAAATGCACAGGGATGGACAGTGAGCTCATGGCCTCTCACAGGACCAGCCGCGTCCTTAAGCCATAGGAACCAGAGGATAAGAAACTAGGTTCATGGTGTCTGCTCTGACCAGGCCCTGTCCCAATCTCTGAAGGCCTCTACCCTCTGCTCTCCTTGCTTATGCTGAGAGGAGGGAAAGCCACAGAGCCCATGAGGGAGGACCAGAGTTTTGTTTTGGGTTGTATGGGGGGGGGGTTTCACTATCAAAAATATCTGCATACAGTAATAGTAACCTTTTCTTGATGCGCATGAATGCTTGTTTACACAAATATACGTTCTTGTAACCATCATCTCAGAACAACTGCAAGGCCCCAAATATTTCTCTTGCATCGTCCCTTTGTGTCAAGAATTTGCCACTCCTGCGGCACATTTGGGTTGCTTCCAGTTCGCATTGTTGTAAAAAGTGCTACTATGAACATCTTTCCTCTGGCGCACACACGTACACACTTCGCCTGCGTACCTCGGCCTGGGCTGGCTGGCTCGTCAGTCCCCTTCAGTGTTCACCTGTCCAGCACAGCTGTGCTCACTCACACTCTCAACAGCAGCGCATGAGTGACCCTTTTGCTCCTCTTGCTCCTGTCAGTCTTCAGAATTTAGCCATTCTGGTGAAGAGCATTGCTTTCAAATGTTTCACCAGTGACAACTCGTAAGATCAGAACTCTAACCCAGGACTACCACTCTAATGTTTCTTAATTAGAAAGTAGCTGTAGCGACTTTAACCTTCGTGGTACTTCTCTCCTGCCATCCAGAAGTTGTAGGATCTTCAGCCTAAGCTTATGTTAAATATCATCTAGCAATTCCACCTACCAGTGTAAGATGACTTGGAAAATGACTTTGAAATTGCAACTTAATTCATAAATGAAGAACAAGTGCAAGTAGTATAACTAAATAATTTGGATCCAAGACTTGACAAGTTCTATTGAACATTTCAAAGTCAAGTTGGCCTTTTCCCAAGACAACACATAACTCATATTTAAATGGGACCAATATACTGACTGGAACATACTAGATGCTCAGTTATTTTCCATTAGTAAAGATAGCATCATAGTTTATGCTAAGTAATGGAGATAATTGCTTCTAATAGCTGTAACACTAGTCTTACGAATGTCACTAAACAAGCTGCTGCATGTGCATGCCGATCGAATGATCCTGAGTGTCAGCCTCAGAAAGAAAGTTCAGCAAAGCCCTCAGTGAAGGAATGGTGCTGGTCATGGGTTCAGGGAGGATGTGCATTCATGTATGTACACTTGGGCTGTAAACACACACACACCCACACACCCACACACCCCAGTGGTTTAGGAAGGAGGAGAATCAGGACATCTGTTCCATCACATCACCCCCAAATTTTCCTTGGCCATTTCAGCATTGTATATTGTCTCTTGATGAGATGTTTTTCATTCCCTGGGAAAAGTAGCAACAGGACACCAACCTGAGTGTTGCCCTCAGGCTGTTTGGGTTCAAATCCCAGCTCTGCCAAAGCATAGTTGTGTGCCCCTTACCACTTTGAAATCTCTCTTAGCTCATCTGTGAAGTAGTCTGAACACTAGTGACTACTCCTTAACATTCCTAGGAGGACTAAGGTGTTAGTGTCCAGCACTGGTGGGAGCCGTTGCTCACTGCTACAGAGGTTCACATGGATCAGAATTCACCTGTTGAAAGTTGCTGGGTGAGATAGGTGAAGTCAGCAGTCCTCTCAGCGATGAGTCCTCTGTGTGTCCTGGGAACATTCCTCTGTTTAGCAACTATACAGCATTTCCTGCATTGGGATCTGAGCTGTATGAGATTAGGATGTTTGTCTATCTTGCATAACGCTAGGTTCCCAGTGTCTATTACAGTACTAGATACATACTGGGGGCCCAGTGGATATTTGTTGAGTGAATAAGTATTGCTTAAAGGGCACATGCTGCCACTGCTCATATAGTTGAAGTCATCAGACCAGGAGGTAGAGTGAAGGACTGTGGCAGGGAGCTAGATGAGCAGGCAACGGACATGTTCAGAGAAGAACAGGAGCAGAAGGGGCCTGAGTTCTCTCTCGATGCAGCCAGCAGGGAGGATGGAACAGCTGTAGAGAAGACCTCAGGTGCACCTAGGATGTGACCCGGAAAGGCCAGGTCTGCAGGGTGAAGCTTCTGCCTAATGACCACATCCCTGCCCTATGCCCCAGGTCTCCTCAGACGAGGGGTGAGGGGAACCTCTTGCTATTCTGCTTATTTGGCTAAAGTCTGCCTTGGCCACCTAAACTTAGACCCACCCAGCCACCCATTCTAGCAGAGACTAAACTTCCTCTTGACGGAAAGCTGGGGAAGGTCTGTTTCTCTATGGTCTGGATTTAGCAGGAAGGAGAAAATATACACAATTCCATTAGTGACAAGGACTTCGTGGGAACCAGATGAGAGCTGTGGTTGACATCCCACAGAAAACAATGCAATGGAAATCTCTCTGGTCACCGAAGCTCCCATTCCCCTGAAATTTGGGAGAGTAAGGGAGTTGTTAAATGCTACAGAAGCACGCTAACTAGGGTAGTAGTAATAACATGGAAGATGAAGGGGCTCAATTATTCATTTTAGCTTGGAGGCAAAACAAAAATCAACACTATGCCAAGCATATTTGTTTCATCCATTGGTTTTTTCAAACATTAACTCAGCACCTACTTTGAGTTAGATCCTGTGCTAGGGACTTGGCATCCGTAAATGGGTAAGAAATGGCCTAGCAATAAATATTTTATGGCTTAGTGGAAGTCAGCCAACTTCTGAGTACAGAGCCATGTGTAAGTTTTGTCACTCTGGGTCAAGGACATAACATCAAAGACTTTCAAGGCCTTTCTTGTGTTTGTTCAGAAGTTTGGACCTTGCCAAGGCACATCCTGATTCCTCTTATGTTCATCTGCCAACCCTTAACCCTGTCTTGACTCTGTGAATCTGTTCCTGCCTCTCAGGAGCGAGTAGTTTGCTCTCTGTTGGGGGAAGCCAAGTGAACCCCATCTTTAGTTTTCTGTGTTAGAGGTGAGTGTGCAACCCTATCATTCACCCAAGCTGAGGGGGCTCTTCTGGCAAGAGGCCTCCAAGGGCGAGCCCGTCATGGTTCCTGCAGCCCTGCTCTTCTCAGTGCATTTTGCACACCTTTGAGGGCCACCTCTGCCGAGGCCATTGTTCAAGTCAGGAAACCAAAGTGAAGCTGTCTCCTGCCACTGATGGCTGCCGGGAGACGCCAGGGGTTAGGGCAGTGCTGGGTCTGAGCGGGTGGAGGAGGTGGCGGTGAGTGGAGAGTGGCTCATTCTCCAGCCCTGGGGTCCCAGTAGTTGCCCCCACTGTCACTGGGCTGATGCCCAGAGACCCACACAGGCAGCCCTTTGCCTCCTACCCTCATTTGCCCCTTTGGTTCAACTAGAAGGGACCCAGATGCTTTATCATCTCCTCCTCAGCCCTATTCTTTTTTTGGGGGGAGGAGGGTAATCTGGGCACAAAACAGCATATCGTCCCCCTCAAAGGCCCCATTGGCCTCTTTCATTTGACCAACAAACACAAGTTTCCATTCACATAAGTTCATGCAAATAGCTACTTTGGAAGAGAGGTTCTCCAACATGGCAGACAAATCTGAGGCTCAGACACTGAGCTAATACAGATGATTGAATGAATGAATCTTCACTATTTATGGCCCATCAGCTTTGAATCGCATACTCATTCACTCTTCTCTCTCATACACAGAAGAGGTCAAGGGCCTGGATGTGCTTTCTCTTAACCGCTTACACCAGTTTTCTCAAGTGCTGGTGAGGCTTTGTTGGGACACAGTGACCTTCACAGAGGCTTCCAGGAGCAGGCGCTGTGCAGCTCTCAGAAGGCAGAACAAGGAGCACTGTTTTGTTTTGTTTTATTTTTAAAACATATACCTATAATGATTTGCTTCTTTTATCAACATAACCTGGCAGGATTTTCATTTGATAATTCAACAAAAATGTGTTGAGACTATACTACACGCCAAGCACTGCATCAGAGGTGAGTGTGCAAAAGTGAAGGAACCCTGCACAATCTCAGCCCTAGGACATCTCAAAATGCAGTGCAGTATGGGTGAGAGCGGTGGCAAAGGGACACTCAGGGACAGTAACCTAAGGTGGCACAATGAGTGGTCAAATGTGTGTGTTTAAATAAGAATTACCACAGGGAAACGCACATTGCCACCAGTGCCAGTCAGGACACTCTGCCTGTCTCTGGACAAACCTACCCCTTCCTTCTGGCCACTTTCTGCAATGGTTCTGGAAACACGCTCTCTAGAGAATGTCTTTGCAGCGTACGATCCCAAATACGCTAAAGGCTGCCGCGAAGGGCCTCCCTGGAAGGCAGGCTCACGAAAGCAGGATGTGTCCTGACCCACCTCATTCACGGGACCTGGGACCCTATCACTTCTGGCTCTTTCCCCCAAGTCAAAACGACCAAGTCAAAATGACCATGAAAGATAAATGTTTCGAACTGACTCGGCCACCACAGCACAACTAAACGCATGAAAAAGGACGCCCAGAACCCTTCAGAACACGGCAAGGACAACGGGGTGAGTGTGTTCTAAGCGCGGATGCATTCGGAGGGAGATTAATGGCAATGTGTTTTTTACTGTAATAATTTAAAATTAAAAATTGAAATTCACCACAGTTTTTAAAACCACACTTCATATGTACAAGGGTTACCGAATTGAGACTTTATTTCTTAAGCCTTTTATTTTGCAAAGATCCACACATACAAATATTGAGAAGACAACACACTGTTTCTACCTCTTAATTTCAATAATTACCAATATTTTCCCCTTCTTGTTTCATCTATTTCTACTGCCACTCTTTCTTGAGTGTTTAAAAAACAAATCCCAATTATGACATCATTTCCCCTATTTCTGTGTGCATCTCTAACAGATGAGGGTCAGCCAGTCTCAGAGGACGGCTTGCTGTAGGCAGCAGCATCCAAGCCGAGTCCTGGAGAAGCAGAGTTGGCAGCCAGGTGACAGAGACAGGAAAAGGCATCCATATCAAAGGGACAGTGTGTGCAGAGGGCTAGCTGAGGGGGACACCGGCAGTTAGCATCTTGTAAGTCACCTGTGGTGTGGACCTGCAGAATTGGCATTAGGTGAGAACTTGTTAGAAATTCAGGAGCCCTAGGCCAGGCCTCACTCATCAGAATGTGTGTTTTACCAAAATTCCCAGGTGGCCAGGCATGGTGTCACATGCCTATAATCCCAGCACTCAGGAGGCTGAGGCAGGAAGACCCCTGTGAGTTTGAGGCCAGTCTGGGGTATAGAGTGAGTTCAAGGCCAGCCTAAACAACACAGCGAGACCTTGTCACAGCACCCTTCCAACAAAGCAAAACAAAACACAATCCCCAAGTGATTCCTCTGCATGCCTCCACCTGAGAGGCTGGCCGGGTGAGGCACTTCCTGAGGCTCTATATAGCAGAGGGAAGAGGGAAGCTGGGGCGTTTAGGAAAGCCTCGGGGCGGAGACAAACACTCTGTCTTCTTGTTTTGACTTCTTACAGACTGACTGGCCATGACCAGAGACACAGCCATTTAACTTCTCAGAGCCTCCGTTCCTCATGTGCCCCAGGCACGCAGAGGACCTTCTTGCAGCCCGTTTCATCCGTGTCCATGGAAAGTCTAACGTGGGCCCTGATTTTGACGTCTGAGCAAATCAAATGGAATTGGAAACACGACCCCTGCCGGGCTTTGTCCTGGCTCCTCCCAGCCCGGGTCGCAGCACTCGGTCCCCTTTCTTGGGACAGCCAGGAGGTCAGGGAACATGTAGAACTGGGGCCAGGACTCAAGTTTCTAGAAAACTCAGGGCAGTGCTCTGCCTACCCTGAAGCGTCTGAGAGAAGCAGCTCCGCCCCTCCAGTCCCCGCCCGGCCTGGCCGTCTGCGGGGTGTGGGTGTGTCCCCAAGGGAGCACTCTGTGTCTGGGCATTGCCCTGAGGGGGCTGAGGATGAGTGAGAAACAGACGCTTTCCTCCCCTCCACTGTCAAAATCCATCGTACTTTTTGAGCTCTTCTCACTCCTGCTTACACCCCTCTTGTTCCCCAGATGAGCTCCGATGGTCTATGGAGCCATAGTCCAATCACAGCTTGGCAGTGAGCATGCCCGGAGGGGAAGGTGTCGCCAGAGAAGAGTCATCAGGCCTTTATGGTCCTGCGCTGCGGCGAGGCACACACGAGGGAGTCAAGGGAGGCCCAGAGTTAACTTCGCTCAAGGTGAAAGGGCCAAAGGACCATACTGTACTGAGGTGCTGTACTGGGTTCTCTCGCTCTTTCTCTCTCGGTGTTGCACCTCCACACTGGCCACACGGGGGCAGTGTTCTTTCAGGCTTGGATCGGCGCGGAAGGAGGATGGCACCCCAGGCCTAATCGCTGCAGAAGGACTGCAGACAGCTGGGGCTCATAATGCCAAAACCTCCCCGAGGCTGGAGCCAAAATGGCCCTTTAGGCCAGAAGAACCAAAGGCTATGGTGAGGGAGTAGAACCGTATGTCGTGGACGGCCATGCTGGGCACAGTACTCTGAACAAGACCTCTCCTACCCTCTGGCTTCTCTGGGTTGGTGCTGGGCGGGCAAGCGGGGTTGCCACCACTGGGCAAAATCTGAGTTGTGCAAGTTTATGCCTCCCACTCAGGAACATTTGCAGACCACTGCTGCTGGTCCTGATTTTCATGATTGGAGATACTGCTGGTGGTCAGGGTCCAGGCCAGGCCAGAGGCACAGTGGCCACCCACCCTGCCAGGCAAGGCTTTGCTGGGGAAAACCCCTGGAGCACTGGCCCAGCAAATGCATAGCCCAGCAGCTGCCACACCCTCCTGCCGCTAAGGCCAAGGCCAAGGCCACCGCGTTCCTCAGCTTCCAGTCGCCGGTGTCTCAGGGGCCTGAGAGGTGAGGACCAGGGTGAGGACCTGGAGTGGGCCCGGGGCCCCCAAGGACCAGGACTGCCTGCCACAGTGAACCCTGGGCCCAGGCATAAATCTAGTTTTTGGTGGTGGTGGTGGGGAATGACAGCTTATACAGTGTAGAGGTTTCTTTATGAAAAATAATACAAAATTATAAGCAAAAAATTAGTTATAAAAGTAGATACTTATCCAGAATAAGAAAACACAGCACAACAAATTATAAAGGCAAGCATATCACAAACATCACAGAATCTAGAAAAATAACATTTTTAACTGACACAACTCTACATTTTTCCCTGTGTTTTTGCTGTATATGCTGATGGTCACTGCATTTGCCAGCAATTTTGTTAATACTCTTTCTGCAGAAAGAAGTATAATTTAGTTGTTCTTCTAGCATGGCCGATGAAAAACTTTTTTATAATACTGCTATGAGTTTATGCTTACAAACTCAAGAATTTGATACATTCTGTTTTTTCAATTCCAACAGAGAACAAAAATGTGTGCTGTGCTTATAATTGCATGTGCTGCGTTCTGAGGTATATTCCTGACAAGAGAAATATCCTGGCAGAAGAAAACTTGGACTAGATGTTAATGAGAATCAAATCCTGGGTTTTACATTTAGCATGGCCGAAAGAATTTTCCACAAACTAGCTTCTGACTGTGTCCCTTCTGAGCTGTGTTTCTCTCATACTTCTTACCCACTGCAGGAGCCAGGTGCGAAGAGTCACATTCACATTACAATAAAATCTTTCAGTCATCCGGCAGGGCAGCAGCGGGCAGGAGGGATATTCCTGAAAGCCATTTCCACCCGAGGGAGGGGTGTTTCTGTGAACAGTTTAATTATAGTAGGAAGTATCCAAACAGAAAATCACCACGACTTGAAAGATCTCTCAGAAGTGGCTGAAAAATCACATAAATAAGTGTATTCTCAATTCCCCCCAGCCAGACCCTAAACCACCACCTAACGTGAAGGATGCCAGCCGGGGGAAAGGCTGTAATCTTGAGAGTAGCAAGGTTACACTTTCCCACAGTTTACAGATATTGAACCCCAGGAACCTGGGAGGTGCTTGTACTTGACAGGCCCTAAGGCACGGTTCTCCTCATGCCCAGTCCACATCTGCCTGGGACCTGTCACGTTTCCCTCCCCCTCTCTTTCCTCCAGGAACTGGTCTGCTTTCTTTACCTTACCCTCTGCTGAGCAACTAACTCCTGTGGCTTCTGGGGGAGGAATTTCCTCCTTTCCAGAAGGAAGGCAGAGCGAGTTCAGTCCCCAGCCTCTCCTGAGTGTTGCCCTCCCTTCTAGTGACACGTACCTTCTACGGTGTCCCCTGACCTGACAGAACAGCAGACAGGAGCGAAACAGATGCTTGCACCTTGCCCTAACCTTACTTCTTCCCACCCGGCCATCACAGAATGACCATGGCGCACGAAGATCAATAACACACCATTAGCTATAACCCACTGGCCACAGCCTGTATCCCTGGAGTTGGGGTCGAAGTTCTCAGATGAAGAGATGGGAGAGAGGCTGGGGCCACGGCCATCTTCCCCATCGTTCCTTAGATGGGACAGTCTTCAGAGGGCACAGCCTGTGTCCTATCTGTGTCCTTGCCCCTGACACCTAGTGTAGTTACTGATGCCTAGTTGGCCCTCAATGAATGCTGAATTTGAAGAGCAGCATGAGTTCGGGGGTTGGCTACTTACAGGTGCCCCTGGGGGAACTGGAAGAGCTGCATGGAACCCTTTATGGCTGTGTGAGGTCGAGGGGACTTTCCTTAAGGGAAAACTAGGTTCAAAGCCAGATGCCGCTTCCCTAACACCATGTGTGCTCTGATTTATGATTCTATTTTGTTTAAACAGGGATCTTCCTTTAGCAATCAGGCAAAGCCCAAATCCATCCTAGCATTTCCATGCTGGAATTTCTCTTGGGCACTTTTAAGGAAATTAAATATTTCTCCAAATCCTGAATCCCAGGAACAATCAATTGGTAAGACAGGAAGAAGTATTACATTTCTCCTGTGACCACTGAAACTTAACCATCAGCATAGGAACACTACTGGTTTGAAGGACTCTGCTGACATCAAGTCCAAGTCGGGAACAGGAAAATGCTGACAGCTCTCAGACTGAAGGTTGAGGTCAGTGATTTGGAAAATGGGGACAGAAGCACATGGGAGAGACACGGTCACCATAGAAACACTCTTGCTTCTTACTGTTGCATTATTATGAGTGTGGGTCTGTGGTCCTGTCTGGTGCTGTGAGTTACTGCTTGCTACCTGTAAAATAAACACCAATAGGTTTATATCCATAGGATGTGTTTTTCATAAATCCTATGTGTGGGGTTCCAAGGAACAGATTTCTAAATTGACTATGTCAAGCTGTGAGTCCATGTAGTGATGTTTCCTTGGCAAGAAGATGTGAATGTTACATTATCCAAATGACCTAAGGCTGTTCTCTGGAGTTTTCTAGTGTTCTTGTATTCCATATAAGCAGCAGTGCTTTATACATATCACTGAATTGAAACTTTCTTTTATAGTAAACAAAATCAAGGTGGGTGTGGTGGCATACACCTCACGAGGCTGAGGCAGGAGAATCATTACAAGTTCAAGACCAGCCTGGGTTACAAAGTGAGCTCAAGTTCAGCCTGAACTGCATAAAGAGACACTGTCTCAAAAAGACAAAAAATAAATCAAAATATAAATACTAATGAGTAGCATACAAAGAATGCTGGAAGTATTTTAAGAATAATTTATGGTGAGGAATTTCAGAGAATTCCCAGGAATTCTGATTTTTTTTATTCCTGAATCCTGAAGGCAGCTCTCTGTCAGGAATTTGGAAATACGACACCAGCTCCATTCTGAGTTACCAGACTGTGTGAATCTAGTTTTACGGGACAAGAACACTGGCTGGTGGAACGGTCAGTTTCATATCACTGTCTCTGGGAAGATATTGCTCCGGGTGGAAACTTCGGCCTTGAACACATTATTTGTGTGTGAATGAGCGGATTAAAATCACTGCATCAGGGAACTGAGAATCAGGACTGTGGCGGACATCTAGCGCCTCAGACATCTAGGGCTCATCTACAGCACCCGCGGCAGCTGGCTACAGCCCTGCTCTTGCCTTGCCCACGATCCCGGGCTTCCCAGGGCCGGCGCCCTGCAGAGGGGACAGCGCCCCGCCTCTCCGGGGCAGCCAGCTTCTTTGGTCTTTCTCATCTCGGGGGCTTTGGAGAGCAGAACGTGAGATGCCTTTGCCTTGGTATCTCATCTTTGAACGAGCTCTGGCCCTGATTCAAAAATTCAGATTTGCGTCTCTGATCTGTCAGTTACAGGCCTTATCACAGTGCGCTCTGCTGTGCTCCGCCAGGCTGTGAGGCCGAATGGGGCACTGGCACTAAGGAAATACCAGGTAAACACAGAAATAGATATATGCATGAGGGAGCCGGCGCCTGACACAGGCATAATCTTTGGTCTTCACAAAGAAAAGTGAGAACTTTTGGTCAAATGTGATAGATTGAACACACGTTACCTCCCTTCTCAAACTCCATGTGAGAAGTTTTATTAAGAAATAAAAAAGATGTGAATCCCCAAAGACAAAGCCAGAGACGTCAACAGCTGTTGAGAGTGAGTGGGGCTGGCCCAGGAGAGCCAAGAAGGTTGGCAGAGGTGCCAGCTCGTTCTGTCGGCAGGGACAGGTGGGGCAGAGGGGGCAGCAGATCTGGGTCAGGAGCAGCCAGAGCCCCTCTCCTCCCAGCACCCTTTGTAGGAGACAGGAAGTGCTTTCTCTGGAGAAATGAACCAGAGCTGATTCCCAGAGCAGCAGGCCCAGCACGGGGCAGAGCATGCCATGCACTGGCATCAAGGCAGTAGATGTACACCTCTGTCCTGTGTCCTGAGAGCCCAGGGACCCTCTTCCACTCTGTTCTGAGTAGCCCAGCTGTTAACTTCCGAGAGGGAGATTGGAGGCTTCTTCTCTGTGAAAACTTGTCAGTGCAAGAGACAAAACCTATAGTTGCCTGAACTTGGCCAGCAAAATAAGCTGGTCTTGGACCTGGTCACAATGTAAAGATAACCAGTGGGACGCATGTATTAGGGTTCACTAGAGGAACGGACTTAGTATAAAATGTATGCATGATTATACAAAGGGATACAAAATAGACACAAGATCTGAAGCAGAAGAGTCCAAATGGTCGCCTGCCATGTCAGAGGGGGAAGACTGAGTAATGGTCGTCTGAACCACTGGAAGACAGGAAGATCCATCCAAAAGTCGAAGGCGTGATGCTCACTGCAGACTCCAGTGTGAGTCTGTGTCAGAGAGCTGAAGGTCGGTGCTGCAAGGCTGAAGAAGCTGCACTGGAAGGAATCTATCCTGAAGGGAACTGGACACACATCTACGGACAAGTGACAAAGACCACAGCTCACCCAAGAAAAAAAAAAGGCCAGACTTCCTTCTTTCCCTTTTGATTCCATCCAGGCTATAAGCCTGTCTACTGGTGCCACCCACACCCAGGGGGAGTTGTTGATCTGGTTCGTGGCCCACAGGTCAGTCACCCACGGACCCCTCTAGACCCTTACTAATCTGTGGAGTGGTTCTTACTGCAGTCAATAACTGACAGTTACAACCCACATCCTGTTCCCATGCTCAGGGGAGCTCTTCGCAACCCCTAGAAATCTCAGGGTCCTTGGAATGGGAGAAAATCAATAGTAAATATGTAAGCAAAACAAACTGTGCTGTCAGGCATGGTGGTGCACACCTGTAATCCCAGTACTGGGAAGGCTGAGGCAGGATCATTGTTTTGAGTTCAGGACCAGCCTGGGCTACAAAGTGAATTCAAGGCCAGCCTGAACTGCATAGCTAGACTCCATTTCAAAAAAAGACCAAAAAAAACTAAAAACCCAAAACTGTGCTTTGTGTTCAGAGTTTAGGGAAAATACACAGAAACTGCTTTATTTAAAACAATTACCACCCTGCTGCAGCATAAAAGAACAAGTACAATTATTTTTAGGTACTAGGATTATGTGCTGAGTTTTGCAAACAATACTTTTTGTGGAAAAAACCTTATATCAACCTTGAAGTATTTACATAGCTGTGAGTCTATGATGAATATAATTATCGGAATATGATTTCACAGATCCAGTAACTAATTCAAGAGTATGGGGTTTTACTATGTGTTTCTTAGATTAAAAATAATTTTTAATGCAAATGAAGTTCCTTATTCTTTGGGTGTCAGGAGTTTCTAAAATATGGTTTGAAAATATAGTGTACAGCAAAATGCAATCTAATTTAAGAATTTAAAATTTTTACTTAACAAAGCATTTTACCAAAAAAGAAAGCCTTGATATTTTTCCTTAAAGGAGAAGCTAATATATCTTTTCTTTTTAACAAGACAATTTTTTTCTGAAGAAACGCTTTTTATGTTTGGTAGAGTTTTTGGCTTTTTTGTTTTAATTTTTGACTTAGGTCTATTTTTTTTAATCCATACCACATAACCTTTCATGTTAAAGACTAAAGGAGAGAAACTAACAAACAAAAAAGTAAAGAAAAGAAAATTCAGAAAGCAAGATAATGTAAGATGGAAAAGGAAACTTTAAAATAATTATAACTGAGACAGAAGAGTTGGGCCTGACGATTCCCAAGCAGTGTTTATTATTGCTGTTGTTATTTTGAGACAGTGTCTCACTATGTAGTTAAGGCTGTTCTCGAACTCACGTTGGAGCCCAGGCTGACCCTGAACTTGCAGTAATCCTCCTGCCTCGGCCCCCCAAGTGCTGGAATTACAGGTGTGCGTCACTTTACCTAGCACAGAGGCTTATTATTTTTCTTCTTTGCATCTTTGACAGCCGTGTCTGTAACAGACGCACTGTGACCACTGCAGAGAACGTTCACTTTGGCTATGGAAGCTTCACACTGTGGCTCTGCTTGCAGCTTGTCTGGATGACTCCAGCCTTCTGCAGCCGCTTCTGACGTTCTCCAGCTCACTCGGAGCCTATCCTTGACTAAGCAGAAATTCTGCAGTCAGCCAGCAGCACATCCTGACCGTACGTGATCCTGCCTTGCTGTGTGTATAAGCAGCCTTCCTTTCACCCTTATCAGATCAGTGTGTGTCCTGCTTCCCTTTATGCTGCAGCGTAAGATCCAATAAAACTTCTTCCAGATGGTTTTAGTTTTGCCGATTTGCGATTTCCATCACTAACAGAGCAGATTGAGCTGGTTGCATTAAGAGCTGGTAACACTAAAGGCTGCCGGCCTGAAAGCATGCAGTACTTGGGGCGGGTGATGCTGAGGGTGGCTGGCACCCATAGTGTGTCTGAGCACACAGGAGACCTGCTGGAAAGCTGCCAGTAGCTGCTGGTTCACCTCCCAGGAGAGCAGCACGGGAAACTGCTAACACTAGGAGCTGAGGGCCATGGGCACTGGCTCAGGGCTGCTGATACAAAGACCTGAGAACTGGCCTTCAAAATCCAGAGCTGTTAGCAACAAGAGCGGCATTTTGCCTATTTGTGATTTCTATCTGAATTGAGAAAAAGAGCCCCCAGCTGACTGCTAACCTAATGATTCTCAGACAGATAAAGATCCATTAAAAAAAACAGGATACTAATTTTTTTTAAAAGAAAGCTCTAAATCAGGTGTGGTGGAGTACACCTGTAATCCCAGCACTTGGGAGGCTGAGGCAGGAAGATCTCTTTGAGTTCAAGGTCAGCCTGAGGTACAAAATTAGTTCAAGGCCAGCCTGCACTGCATAGTGAAACTCTGTCATGCTATGAGACAAAAAGACAAAAAAAAAAAAAAAGGAAAAGAAAAAA
>PVLD010005147.1:0-115740 GCA_004027595.1 Dinomys branickii | reverse complement strand
TTTTTTTTTTTTTTTTTTTTTTTTTTTTTTTTTTCTGTTGTTGAGAGGATCAACTGTCTGACTAAATTTGCATGTCTGTATATGGGTCCATACATCTACAATTCGAAGTTATCAATGGATAAAGCAACAACTACTGTTGAGACCATATCACCTTGTCTATAGATTAGTTGTGATTGTACTATTTTCTATGATAATGGGTATCTGTTAGTCAATATGTTTTTGTACTTTTATGTTTCTAAAATAAAAAAAAAAGAAAAAAAATATTATTTCTGTGTTCTACATGTAGTGTTATAGGAGAACATTAAGGTCGGTCAGTTCCCCTCTCCTCGTTCATTTTATTTGCTTTCTCTGCAATGTCTCTAGTCTAGAAACTTTTTCTTCCTGGGACAAGGCTTCATTATGTGGTCCAGCCCAGGCCTGAACTCACTATGAAGACCAGTCTAGTCTCAAATTGAGGATCCTTCTGCTCCAACTTCCTGCCTCAACTTGCTGGGAATACAAGCGTGTGCCACCAAATGCGGCTTCTCCTGTACACATTGTATTAGCAATATATAAAGGAGGCCCATGGGGAAAAAGTCAGATAAATGTAAAAGACCGAGGGAAGGAGCACCCGAGGATAGGCACGCACAGAAGCACTGGCCCTTGGCATGAGCAGGAAGAGATGCAGCACCACAGCAGCGTATGGGCTGTGCAGCAGAGGGCCCGAGCCTCGGGGCTGGCACCCAGGATAGAGCCCTGCCCTTGGTTATATGGAGGTTCACTTGTGTATTCAGTGGCTTCTCCTGAACACTGACTGTGCCCCAGACCCCAAGGAGGCCCTGGGATGTCACCACGAACCGCACAGACACAGCTTCTCCAAACTCAGGGCAGGCTCACCCTGACACTGAACCACGGGACGGCAGGAAGAAGCCTTTCACCATCACTGAGCTGAGAGACGCCAAAGAAATTCCCTTTGCTTCTTCAAGGAAGCCTCCAAGACTTCGGACAAGATTTATGCATCTGACTAAAGGGCATAGGAGATTTTGAGGCACGGCCCGTGGTGTGGTCTCCAGTAGCTTCCTCTAGGAAGAGGCTGATGATGGGGATGCACCCAGATCCCTGGATACAGGCACCCTCATTTCCTTGACTCAATTTTCCCCTGTCCACAAGGCCATTTGTCATGAGAGGTTTTAAATCTCACTTTCTCAGAAGCTATTCCAGTGGGTATAAACCCCAGATCCCTCTGAAACCCATGCCACTGTTAGGAAGGGCACCAGAGCTGCAAGAGATCAGAACTAGAGCAGGCTGGCATTGTGGGTCTCCTGGGGAAGAAGTCAGATGTCTTCTAACCAGAGTTCACGTGAAGTCCGGATACCCACCCTGTGAATCCTGCCTTTTCACTAATGGGTAAACTCACCCTGCATAATGGATGCTCGTGCTACTAGAACCCCTGAGAATGGGTTGGGTGAGGATGCATTAGATTTAAAACTTGAAAACAGAAACATCTTCTTTGTATGTTACAATAAAGCACATTAATTTTCCAACATCTGAAAACACAGTTCTTCATGGAAAGAACCAATTTTAGAAGAAAGAAAAAAGCTACTTTAGATTAGAAAACATTTCAAGTTAGGAAAGGAAGAGATGGAGATGGGATGGGGAAAAAATCATATCCACATTATTATTGGCTGTGAACTTGGTCTTAAAGATGTGGGTGCTCTTGGTGCCTCAGGAGAGGGGCTGCCGGGGCAAGGAGACTAGGCACCTGCTAGGCATTTTCCTAAGTGGTCTGGAGCCCTGGGGAGGGCTCAGATGAGAGGGAGCTCAAGAGAGGTGTTAGGAAAGGTTTCTTCTTTGTTCTGCAAACCTACTGCCCCTAATTTTGTAACTTTGCAACAAGGCACAAAGGACTGTAACCAACATTCAATAACCCTTGTTATACAAATGGTGATGTGGGCACCTGAAATTCCACCTCTTAGAGACTTATTTGTATTAGCAACCCCTATAAACTAAAATTCTCCCCAGAAGGTCTGAGTCAATTGGCCATTCATTCTCCTCGGTGAATGCTTAATACGATGGCTTTCTTCTGAAGGTCTGGTGGAGATCAGCCAAACAATGACAGCCTGATAGTGACAACTAAAGGGAGTTTAGGGTCATGGAGCTGAGTCCAGGCACAAGTGGAGTCTTGGGAAGACAGAGGTTTTACTTCTCCAGGATAATATAATCGAAATGCCAAGAAGTGGGAAATCGGAGAATCAGCCCGAAGTGGCAACTATTGCCATGTAATTTAAAGCTCAATTTAGCATTCACAGACTCTCACCCTTCTAGTGCCTGAGGATTGTGATTTGGAAAATCTAAAATAAAGTGCGATTAAAATTCTGTGAGGTGGGGTCAACTCGTCCTCTCCAGCCTACTGCACCCTGGGCGCCTGTGATGTAGCCATCACACACGAGCACCCAGACATGGCATCAGGGACCGCACTGCACAGCCTCCGAGCAAGACGTGAATCGGGCATCTGATAGCTGGGGAAGCAGCATCCCAATGATTGCCACAAAGGACCTTTATTCAGCTATTTTGGGAACGGGGAGGACTTTTTTTTTAGAAAAGAGGAAACCAAACTACAAACTAATAAGCTTTTCATCTGTCTTCATTCCCCACTGAGATCGTGTGTCGGTTGTCTCACTTTGCTATGTATTTAGTTTTAAAAGAAAATGAGGTGAGATAGAGATCTTTGAGTCAGGAGAGCAACAAAACCTGCTTCTGGAAAGAAGCTTTCCTGGAGTCCCCAACCCTGAACCTCTCGGTTCTAAAGTGTATTTCTTCAATGAAAGCCTTGGTGAAATAGAGCTAGGGATACTGGTGGCTAAAACGAGTACATGTGTTTATAATTTCTGTAAAGGAAAAAGACAGAACACGCCAAGGAAAGGGGACACGAGAAGGGTGACGTAACACTGAAGAGAGAAAAGCAACAAGAACAAGACTGCTTCAGTTATACTGCTGGCTATCCTGAGAAACGCAGAGGACGCCAAGGACTGCAGATATGGTTCTGGGCTTACGGCACGGTCTGCTGCCTGGCAAGCACGAGGCCCTGAGTTTGATTTCTGGTACCAAAAAATAAATGAGTAATTCAAAATTAACTGTGTTTTAATAGGCATATTTTTCTGATTATTTGAAATAAATGATTATTTTTACAATACACTAAAAAGAACAAGGCTGCTGTATGAGGACGCCTGTTACATTTTAGATTGAACATTGTTTAACCCCAAGCCTTGAGTATGCGGAGGAAGAAGAGACTGCCCCTGGGGTGTGACCTGAAAAGTTCTGCGTCCTTCCAGGTCCTCCCTTCTGTTTCCACTTCCTGGCTGCCATGATTTTTTTTTTTTTTTTGGTCTTTTTTGAGACAGGGTCTCACTATGCAGTTCAGGCTGAACTTGAGCTCACTTTGTAGCCCAGGCTGGCCTTGAGCTCGAAATGATCCTTCTGCCTCAGCCTCCCAAGTGCAGGGATGACAGGCGTGCTCCACCACACCTGGCTTCTGACTGCCGTGTTTAGGCACCTATTTTGCTCCTGTGACCTTCCGCCATCCTGTGGCCATCTTGGAGCCAGTTGACCATGGGCTGAAACCAGGAACCAAAATAAACCTCTTCTCCCGTGGGTTGTGGGCAGGTGTTTTGTTCCAGCCATGAGGAAGAGTGAATAAGTTAACACTCCACAAACCATACCTGCCTGCTGCCCGGGAAGCTGGGTGGCCCATATCTTGGCTGAGACGTGGTTTGACCCACAGGTCCCTCCTGGAGCTCTTGCTGGCTGGTGTGCATCTGCGGTGTGATAGTCCAGGTGAGAGTGAGGGTAAGTAAGGGACCATGGGTTAAGACTGGAATGCTCCTTATGCATTTGTATTGATTAATACATTGTGTCAACTTGAGAAATTTAGAAGTTAAACTAAGCAACTCAGCTGTGGGCCTGGGTCCGCACTTTGTAAACGCCCTCATCCTGTGCAAGAGGAGGGCATGGAGATGGTGTGAGTGCTACACATCCCCAGGGGGTGGGTAGCCTGCTTACAATACAAGGGAGGGAAAGAAGCTTCTTCCCCCCTTTTACTCTTGCTGCTTTTTCTGTCTTCTGTCACCTTGAAGTGTTGCCCCTGTGCCATCCCACCTTGGACATAGCTGATGATGGACAGAAACCTCCACAAACTATAAGATGAATAAACCTTTTGATCCCTAATTTTGGGTGTCATGTATTTTGTCCCGGCAAAAAGAGAAAAGTAACTAAGTATGAAAGGAGATGTTCTTGGCTAGGAAGAGCTAGAGCCATTAGGGTGTCTGTAAGAAATACAGCATCCCCCAAGCTTCCAGGTGATCAGTGCAATTTCCCCAGTGGTTCTTGTGTGGTTGTAGGTAGACCCTGTGGACCTCAGGTATACCCTCCAAAACCAAGCTCCATTGCTACATGGCTGATGTGAGGGGAGTGGGGAGGATCCAGGGATGAAGACTGATGTGGTGAGCAGTGTCTTGGCTCAGCTGCTGCAGGGGGAGGGGATGGGGAAGAGAAAAGTGTCTTCATGGTTCTTGTACCATTGTCAGGATCCTTCTGTGACTACCCAGTGATCCTCAGAACCCTCATTAAATCAGGTGTTGAAGACTAGAAACTGCACTATATATGTGGAGTCGCTAAGAGTCCTTTTACATGTTTGTGCCAGTGAACCACCTTCGGTGTGCAGCACAAGGGTGGTCAAGGTGAGTAGTCAGGAGAGTGTTGTAGAATGGGGTTTCCACACACAGGGCAAACTAGCAAGCGGGAGGAAGGGGGCGACCCGTGGCTCAGGGTGCTGCAACTCCCTCTGACCCAGATTATGCACTCTGGGCTCCTGCTAGTCCCAAAGCTGAGTGCCAGACTAAAGGAGGGCAAGTGTTGTCAGACCTGTCTCTTCCCAAGGTGAACGTCCGGTTATTTTGTGGCTAAATGTTGGATACATGCAGACGACAAAAGCAACGTAGTCAAAATCACAGTTGAGAAGCCACCGCAGGTCTTGCACCTCTGTAATGCTGAGCAGAGAGTCAGGCTTTCTGTGTCTCAGCACAGCTCCCACAGGGAGAAAGGTTTTCAGAGTTCATGCCTAGTGGACACTCAGAAGAGGGTGCATCTCATCCCACAGGCCACCAAGGGCATCTGCAGGCATGTTGGGTTGGAGCACTGGCATCTCCCCGTTGGCACTTCTTTGAGTCCCTGGAGGGTGTCTGGGCATCCTGTAGTTGATTGGTTAAACTTACACAAAACCAGAAGGGAAGCTGAGTCCCCTGAGGAGACTCAGAGGCAGGGAAATGGCTAAGAAGATAGTGTGACTGACCATGGTGGGCCATATGGGACTGCGTGATGGGGGCTGTGTGAGATAAGAGACTTTCTCTTAGATGGCTCCATGCTATCCTTTCAGGACTTGCCATACAGTGCATCTGCAGCAGGGAAAGGAGATCACCCAGAATGAGCTGTCTCTAAACAGCAGAGTTAAAGAAAGCTGTGCTTCATCATTAAAAACCCTATCAGAACCTGGGCTGGTTTCTAGCATCAACCCACCATTGCCAGGACCCAGGTCTGCAGGGGTGTCCCAGGGCTGGGTGAGCGCCTCACACAGCACAGCCACGTTTCCCCCAGACATGAAATGCCCTGTGTTTCTAAAGGCTTGTGAGCACTGTATGTCCTGGTGACACCCTGCTAGTCCAGTCACTCTACTGGCAGACCAGAGGCAAGCGGGGCAGCATTTCCTCGGCTCCTAATCAAGCCTGGCGCAGGTTAGATGCCTTTCTCCATTACCCTATTAGTCCCTGGAACATTATATATTATTTATTATTCCTTCTTTTCTTTCATTTATTTTTCTTATGGTGCTGGGGATGGAACCCGGCACCTCACGCAGATTAGCCAGGCAGTCTACCCCTGCACTGCACCCCAAGCCCCATGGTTTTATTTTTAATTAACATATAATAATTATACAAATGTAGAGGGTAGATTGATATTTTGATGCATGTGTACATTGTTTAATCATCAAATCAGGGCAATTATCACATCTGTTACGGCTAATGTTTATTATTTCTTTGTGGTGGAACATTTAGGATCTTCTCTTTTAGTTATTTTGAAACACAGGGTTTATTATTATTACCTGTAGTCATCCAACTAGCCAGTGGAGCACCAGACCTGCCTCCTCCTGGCTCACTGTGGCGCTGCTCCCCTTTGGGCAATCTCCCCTCTGCTGTCCCCCTTTCCCTGCCCCTGGTAACCACTACTCACCCCTGCTCTGTGGGAGGCTGTGGAGGTAGAGAAGACTCACTGTACACCCACTGGGACCCTAGTTCCCTATTGTGGTTGAGTAGATAAAAAGATTTGCTACATGAATGAGCCTGAAGGTCATTATGTTAAGTTAAATAAGTCAGATACAGAAAGACAAATGATATATGTTTTTGCCTCTGTATGGAGGCTTAAAAGGTCAGTTCCATCAATAAAGAACATTTATTATTTCTATTTTCCAAACCAGAAAACCAAGATCTACAGAGACTATGTAGCTTTCCCAGCCATAAGAACAGAGACAGACCTGGGAGCTGTGTCCTTCCCACACACAGTACCCAAGCTAGTGGTGGAAAAGCGCTTGTTAGCCCACCCTGTGCTGAATCATGTTACACACAAGCAAGTGAAGTTTCACTGTGATGCAAGATCCTGAATCTAGGCCATCTATATGTATATGTGCATCTCTCTATGTGTTTGTGTTTGCTATATGCTATATAAACTTAGGGATCATAAATCCCCTTTGATAAACCCCCTGCATTGTTATAAAGCCAAAGAGTGGAACTTCCTCGAATTATAGGAACTGATTATATGCTTGAGTCTATGCTTGCTTGCTGACGAATATTTCTGTGCTGGGCAGGATGTGGCCTAAGATTCATTTTCAATATAATGCATGTGTGCCTCTACCCACAGGAGGATGCTAATATTTAGCAGAAGAACCAGACTTGAGCTGTGTGACAATCTTGTTCCAGGCTGGTCTGCCACACCTGAGCCTCTTGTTCCCCTAGATCTGCACGCAGCTGTCACCTACCCCTCCCCTTACCCGGGGCTCGCCGCACAACGCACAGACCTGGTGTGGCATCAAGACCCAGGTGGGTTCCCACCAGTCCCTCCTGGCCCTCTATGAACTTGCTGGAGACCAGCTTCCATGGAAGCCAGGGAAAGAAGAAAACATACTTCAGTTCACTGGGTCATTCCCAGGGCTGGGTGACAGCCAGCAAGATGCTAAAATGTTAATGTTGTTAAACATCTCACTGTTAGTTTTCTTAGGAAAAAAGTGTCAGCATAGATAAAGTCCACTTGTTTCCTTTCCCTATGCTTGTCCCTAATAATGACAGATTCAATTAATTTCCTCTTCACCTCAGCCCATGGATGTTCCTTGAGCGCAGGCACTGGCAACTTGCCTTAGAACACAACACTGAGTGAACTCGGGCTCCCAAGTAAAGGTGACAGAAGGGCAATCAAGGCACAGGGTTGAGTGTCACACAGGGGCCTAAGAAGCAAGGTGTCCAGAGTGGCGTGAGCCCCAGGGAAAGGGGAGCCCTGGGAGGCCCTGATGTTTGGCACCTTGAGCCTCCCTACAGAGGAGCCTCCCTGGCCTTCCTAGGCCAGGACACTTCTAGCAGAGCCAGATTGGTGCCACTCACACGCAAAAGACCAAGGAGATATCAGGGACCCTAAGTGCTGCTATGGAAGCCTGAGAGGCATCGCAGTGGGGAGAGGTTCCATATGGAACTGAGGGTGAGCCTGCAGACAAGCACACACAGCAGAAGGATAGCCCTGTCCTCCTCAGACTTCTGGCTTTATGGAAAGTTAGTGTTCATGGACAGGAAGGAAGGATATGGGGCCTAATCCTGAATGCCGTGATCCCTAATGCTTAAATCCCAGAAATCAAAACCTCTATAACCTAAAATTCTAGAAGATCAAATTAAAAATATAACTCTGGCAAATGTAGATTTAAGAAATTCTTTAAGAGATACCTACACCTTTAAACAGGGACTTATTTGTGAGACATTACAGAACACGTTATAGGCCTTTTAAAACAAAAAATTAGACCATAGAACACATAATTTTAGAAACACAAATACCCAGACACACTAATGATGGTTGCATGAGCCTACATTTAAGAGCAGAGGAACAAGATTTGTAAAGAAACAGGTCAAAAGTGAAATATGCAAATGCATGTCCCTGTGGCTAATGGTTGTGTGCACCCAGCATGGTCACTGTTGTCATTTGAAATGACATGACAGACCTAATTCTAGGTCTTCTGATGACATCTAGCAGGAATGGGCCATGACTGTATACACTACTGTGCAGAGCTGAGATCTTAAATTTTATCTTTGGAGATGAGGATATAAAAAAAGGACTCATTTATCTAGGAGGGAGCAAGGTTTTATGTTACACACAATGCTGACACACAGTCAGTGCTATAATGACGTGCTTTGACGGAGTCAAACTTGCAAAACATGCTTAAACAAATTAGCCTATGCTGTAAAATCGTCTATGCTTTGCTGGGATTCTAGATATTTATTTTATATAACATGATGTGACTATCTCTCACGTAATGGAAAACACAAGTCCTTTCCCTAGAATTTGACTTTCTGCCTTCTATGGCTTTTTTTTCAACAAGAATTATAATTTGGCTCTCAGGATTCCAACATTCAGTATTTCAGTCTTGAGATTGTGATTTGGGGGATTTTAGAATTTAGGGATTTGGGTCTTTGGGGATGTCAACATGCAGGATTATGGGTTCATGATTGGGTCTTTTGGGATTATAATCAGCACTGAGATTTGAGCCCAGTCAGCTGGAATTCAGGTCCTTCATTGGTCTGCAGAGCCCGCAGGACCTTTGACAGCAGCTTGCTTCTTGGAGCTTTGGTTTTCTCATCACCAGCTGAGGGTCATAATAATTAATAATCATAACAGTCATGGCCACCCCACTGGCCTCTATGGGTTTGTTATGAAGCTCAAAGGAAATAGTCCAAAGGAAGGTGCTTTGTAAATTCTGAAAGCGTGCCATACATGTTCACAGCCATAATTATCAGCATTGACAAAGAATCCACTTCTGTTCTGCCTCCACCTGAGTGGAAAGCCTCCTCCTTGCCCTGCTATTAGGAGGCCACTCATGTCAACGCTGAGGCCCTTTGTAACATGACAGCTTGGTGTTGAATTTTGTGAGAAGCGATCCATTTGGAGCAGCCTTCCCTTAAGATGTAACGAATGCATTCATTTTTAGGAGCAAACACAGGAGAAGCAGATCTGTTCGAATTGAGGTTTTCTGTCCACTGCCCAGAGGATTATGTAACTGAATCTAGCTACTGAATTTGACCTTCCAAAACAAAGGGCCTCTTTCTCCAGCAAGCTTAGCATCCTTCTTCAACAGTCTCCTCACTGCTTGCTGTGAGACCCACGTGTGTGTGGCATGTGTTCTCTGTGCTCAGCCGCACAGGAGCAACATGAACAGTGCATGGGTGGTGAAGAAGAGGAAAAGATTTTATGAAATGATCCCAATGGGGTAAAATATTACACAATGGTGAATCCTTTCAGCTTCAGTCCACCTTATGATCTTACTGGCCTCAAGAATTAATAGCCCTATTAGCAAGTTTTAGGGATGGGCAGCATCTCACAGCAAGGGACCGTTCTGTGAATGAATAATCATTGCCGCAAACCATTGGTTGCTAGCTCAGCTTCCTCTGTCTGTGTAGCTGGACCGAGGCTGAGCACAGCCCAGGCTGTGACATTTTCAGAGTCATTCCTTTGGAATCCCCAGGGAAGGAGGGATCTGAAAAGTCATTTTGCTTTGTCCTTTGTCTTCAGGCAAAAATTATCCCCAAACCAAACCAAACCAAACCAAATGGGTAGGAACTACCTTGATACTTTCCTGAAAGCATGATCCTAAGCCATCCTGAGGCTGTCCAACTGTGTCAAGTTTTTAACTTTTGTTTTTTGGTACTGGGAATCAAACTTAGGACCTTGTGCTTGCCAATCAGGTGCTTGTGCCATTGAGCTATATCCCTAGCCCCCAACCATGTCAAGTCTCGTATCCATCTTACGTTTTCTCAGGGTCTGCATGCATACTGCAGGATGTCAGGGAAAGCCACCTTCCCCTCTTCATAGACACATGGAGGCTCAGGTGGCACACGACCAGCGTGACAGCTACCTCTTCTAGCTGAGCCAGTGCCTCACAGTTGTGAGTACCTTCAGATCTCAAAACTGACATGAAATTCAGTCTGGCCCTTTACTGAGCACTTGTGATGTACAAGGCGCCCTCCTGCATGTGTAGTATTTTACAGTCCTTCCCATCTGGGACCTCATGTGACCCTCACAACAAGTTATCACCTTAGGGCACAGTGGGGGTTGTGACCCCTGTACAATGGGTAAAGAAATGTTCAAAGAAGTCTTAGAAGTTTCCTAAAGTCCAAAGATAATGAAGCTCAAATTCAAGTCTTCCTGGTCCAAGCCCCCGTGTTTCCTGTCCCACTCTGTCACCCTCTCCCCACCCTGGGCTGCCTCACGGAGCCTTCCTTGTCCCTGTATCTGCCTCCAGCCTCCCTCAGCTGGCTCCTGCTTGCAACGAGGCCCCATGTTCTCAGTGAGTCTTGAGCCTCCCCCTGGGAGAGGGAAACACAATGAATGTCAGGTCTTGCAGGGTTTCATGGGAGCCTGCAACAGTCAGAGAGAGAGCTGGGTTTCCAGGGCTGGGTCACCTCTGGGTGCCTGGAACACCAACAGGTCTAAACTATAGCTCAAGTGCATCAATACAGACCTAGAAATAGGTGCTGGCAGCGTCTCAAATCCCAGCTCTGCCACTTGTCGCCTACAGAGGTGAACTTCCTGCTTGTCCCTCTTATACACAGCTCCTGGTAACAGCAGCAGGCACCTAGAAGACTGACAGTGGTGGCAAACACGCCAAGCTGCAGTAGCACTTGGAACAGAGGCTGGCACCAAGTCAGTGCCCTGCCATTGTGAGCCCATTCACAGGTCAAAACTGCAATGAAAGTCACTCTGACAAAAACAGTAAGTGCCAGCTGGACGTGGTGATGCACACCTGTAATCCCAACACTCTAGGAGGCTGAGGCAGGACCGAAAGTTCCAGGGCAGCCTGGGCTACATAGCAACTTAGCAAGACCCTGTCTCGAAAGAAAAAATTTACAAAGAGTTAGGGATGGAACTCAGTATGTGCAGACCCTGAGTTCAATCCTCAGTGCAGGAAAGAAAGAGACAAATATTTTCTAACATTTTCATTAGTGAGAATTACAGGTCCTGATTCAGTGTGTTGATGTACAACACTGATTGTGAAATAACCAAGCCAATACAGTAACAGAATTCATTGCAAGGGGTGAAATCTACAGTGTTTTTAGGTAATAAATGCACTGTGATCAGAGTAGCAGTCTGGGTCATGTCCCAGTTGTGTGTGTCTAGTGGTACTTCACATACCCACGGCACTTCCAGGTCTGTGTGACAACAGCACTTAATAACCACTGTCAGAGGCAGGTAACCTCAGGTTTCTGTCCCTGTTGCCTGCTGTGCTGAGAAATCAGATGCAGAGGTAGGTAGGAGCAGCAACAGGCAGAAGGGCTCACCCAAAGTGTCAGAAGCCGAGCACAGGGAGCATGGTAAAGGACTGGGATGCTCTGTGCAGCCAGAGCTTCAGCACCGGGTGAATCAGCACAAGGAAGTCCTTCCCTGGGTTTGGCTGCCGTGGTAGAGTCCATCGTGGGCAGCTTCAGGGAGGCAGAAGGGGCCAAACCCGCTGTAACTGCCCCCTAATTGCCAGGGTCCAGGCAGGAGAGGCACCTGTGTCCTCTCCCTCCCCTGCCTTGGGCCAGCCCTGGCAGCACAGGAGGCGCAGGTGATGCCAGGCAGCAGGCTTGGCATCTATAGATTCCCGGTCCAGCTGGCACCTGCACTTGGTGGGCTGGAAGTAGTGTTTCCAAACAAGTCCACTTCCTGCCCCTGCCTCTCGTTTGCGTACATGCCAACTGAAGACTGTGCTAGAGCTGGAGCTAACTCAGAAAGGGAGCATCATCTACAGTGGCACCAGGCCTGCGTGGCCCAGCCCCTCCTCCTTCTTTGTAGCAGCCCACCCTGGTATGGGCCCTTACCAAAGTGTTACTCTGGGGAGAGCCCCACCTGCCACAGTGGGAGCCTTCTGGCCCCTCGGACTCTCCTTCATTGGATTCTTGGGGAGCAGCAATTCGACAAGCAGGGTGCAATCTTGTGTGGGCACTGCGCTCATTCCTCAGGCCATGTCTGTGCCTCGGCTGAGATGACGAATCTCTCTGGAGGTGGGCACCCAGGGCCAACAAGCAGTTTGCCGAACCACCCAGACTCTGGATCCTGGCCAGAGGACCTTGAGACACACTAATCCAGCCCCTTGTTTTGAAGACAAGGAAGCTGAAGCCTGAGAGACAGATGTTTAGTGTGAGTTTGGAGTCTGCAGAAGGAAGGGCAGGGGAAAGAACCTGAATGGTCAGCGCTGGGTTGAGATCTCTGTCTGCTTCACTGTGCTGCCGCCTGCCCATTTGCCAGGGTTGGATCACGTTGATTTCAGTGAGGTAACTGCCATGTCAGAGAGGCACTGAGGACAGACAGGCCAGAAGGGTGCATCAGGGTCACTCCCTGGGGGGCTGAGCCGGCTCAGATGAGAACCGGCAGTTGTCATCTCCGTAAGTGCAGACAGCAAGCTTCATCCTAACTAAATCACAGCCCTTTACTGCTTTTATACAGAGATTACTCATTTAGCAGTAATAGCCCATAAATTAATAAGTGCCATTAAATTTATGGGATTCTCCTAGTCAGAGTCTTTTTAGCTATCAATTTAGTTTTTAATAAACTCCCCATGACTTATAAAACCACAGTAGCTGATCTGGGGTCTGTGCTAATGTGGTTTCTGATACTGACTTCCTTTTAACCATGCCCACAAAGGACAGACAGAAAAACAAAGGACGACACCACACGGCTAGTGTCCGTTTATCATTATTACATCTGCCGGCTGGACTGAGTCCAGGGGCCTTTGTCATAGTGACTTTTCTCATTGCTGAGACAAAATACCTGACACCCACAAGTTAAAGGAGGAAAAGTTTATTTAGCTTATGGTTTGTAGAGGGTTTGGTCCATGACCGGCGTGCGGCATGGCAGAAGGGCATTTCAGAGGAGCAACAGCCCACAGCAGGCAGGGAGCAGCGAAACAAGCAAGGGGAGACCGCAGCCCTTTCGGCTCCTCACGTCTTATCCCAGCTCCTTAGGGCGAGTAGCACTCAGGCCTAGTGCCCATGAGCACCCCGAGCCTAGCACTGCACCATGAATGGGTCCCAGTGCCACCAATTCAGATTCAGCCACCTGTGAAAAACTCTGCCTATGACCACCTGAGGCTTCGGGCAGACATCTAGACACAGCCATAACGGGCCTGGTTGAGAGCAAGCCATTGTCATCTAGCAAGCATCATGTGGATAGCTGCATAGGTGGAAGGCAAGAGTGGACACAAGGCCCCACGACCGCAGCCTTTGAAGGATGAGTCATTAGGCAGTGTTGGAATTGAGTCCAGGCCACAGTTGACCCAGCAAGGGACTTAATTCTCATCTAAAAGTAAGGCCAGTTTTGCATCCTCCCAGGAGCACTTGAGGGTAACATCAGTGAGGAGTCAGCACGAGCTCAGTCACATGAGAAATATGCTGCTGCTGCTAAGAACTACGCTGTGCTGAATGTCTTGTAGCACACAGAATGTGTGATATCACAGCTGATAGTGTTTCTAGGAGATGATGGAAATGCTATGGGGCCTGGCCTGGCCTGGCAGGAGGTTACTGGGCGTATGGCCAGGAAGGGAGCTTGGAACCTTAGCCCCTTCCTTGCGTTCTCTCCCTCTGCTGCCTGGCAGCCATCAAGTGAGCAACTTTGGTCCACCACACACTCTCCGCCATGATGGTCTGTCTGCCATGGGCCCAGAATGACGAGGCCAAGGGACCAGAGACAGAACCCTCTGAAACCCTGGGCCTAAACAAGCCTTTCCTCCTTCTAAGTTGATTTCCTCAGGTATTTCATTGTAATCCCAGATGCCGCCTAACACACCAGTCATCTGGCTCCAAAGCCCACAGTCTTCCACTGCCCGAGGCAAGTCAGCATTTTATGACCACTTTTATTGAGTTATGTTTGCCTTAATTCAAACCATACTTTCCACAGATTTTCTACTAATTGTTGAAAACACAGATACAATCTAGGATATGTTTATTAATATCCTGGCTTGGAGTCTGCAACCGATGTGCAGTCAGTCTTGATAACCAATGCAGACAATGTGATGAGGGCCTTAACCTTTCTTTCCTGAGAGAAACTAGAAGACCTATAGCTGGGGAGGTGGGGACATGCGGCAGACAGGGGGGCACCTGCTCTGTGGAATTTGCTCTGCGTCAATCTATCTCTATAGCTCGGCCCTACACCTGGTGACCACAGCTCTGGCTGTCACTGTGATCCAAGTTACACCGTGGTGTCTCTGAGGACTTGGTGATAAGGCAGGGGAGGAGCAGGCAGATTTCATTTAGTGGCTGATCTTCATTGGCTGAAATGGGGTCCGCAGCATCTCTCTCACAGCATTTTCAGGAGGTGGACAGGATCTCCCATCCCCTATCACCGGCTACTTCTTAGTGTGGACCAGCACACGGGAGGGAGATACTTGGGGCAGACTGTTCTGTGTGCCGCGATTCCCTTATTTATGGTCACAAAGCAAGCAGAAAATTGTCAAAAATGAAATTGAAAGACTTGGAAATAGCACCATCCCTAAAAAGCATTAAGGGCAGCATAGCTGTCCAGCACCTCCTCTCCGCCTCTGGGCAGCTCCAAGACTGAAAAATGAAAATCCAAGTTGTTGAAGAAGCACAGGATCATATTCTAAATGAGCTAATACAGTGATTCGAGCTCCTCAGTCACCAGAGACCCATCTGTGAGCAGCCACACTGATGGAAGATTGACAGTGGCCAGCAATCTGTCCACTGCAGCGCTTCCCTGAGTGAGAAGCCCCGGCAACTGGGAATGGGAAAGCAAATGACCAACAAAACAGGGGACGTGGTGCGACTGAATGGCAAACTGCAGAGTGGGAAACAAACAGAAAAGATCCTTTTGACCACTGTGTGTAGCGGCAGGTGCCGTGTGGCGCACCTCACTGCAAATACAAGGGCTGTCAGCAAAGACGTTAACGGGGGTGGATGGCTGATCCTGCAAGGCCCATATAGCAGCCGGCAATTCAGTCTTTTCTGCAGAAGAAAAGCTCGTGTCCTGTATTTGGGCGCCCAGGGCTACTGCTAGTTGCTCCTGCCTCTGGCTATGGCTCCCGCCCTGCTGCCTTGGGGACGTGAGTGAGGTTCCTGGTGGCGGTGGCAGCAGTGGCTCATCGCCTGAGCTGAGGGCTGCTGCCCCTCAGCCTTGATATCCGGCACCAATGCTTTGGTAGCAGTGACCCAGAGAGGCTCAGCCCCCGCTTCACTACTGGGGACGGACTCCATCTCTGCATGGGCCTTGCTGGCATCTCCTCCCTGGAGGACGCTGAAGTCACTGCCTTTGCAGCCACCTTTTCTTCCTGGCTTCTCCCTCCTCCAGTTTGGGGTGCTGTTCTGCCATCTCTTTTCTGCTCAGGACGTAGTTTTAAAATAGTGCTCCGGGCTAAACCCTCCATGGCTGTCTCGGCTTGTGATCATCAAGACACTTCCTAGTGCAGGTCCACAACAAAAAAGTAAATCAAGAATCAATAACACAACAAGCATTTCTATTTATAGCTGCTGCCCTAGTGAGCCTGTTTTTGCCCCATGTTTTACACCTGATAAAGTCAATATTAACACCCTTCTCTCCTCTTTGCCTTCTGGTGTACCTGCTTTGTTTGCATGTGAACACGCAGAGGTATCCCCTCACTTACTACTTCTTCCTCCACAAGGCCATGTCCAGGTGCCAAGAATGGCATGTCCAGTGCAGGTCTTGAAATTCTCAGGGTGAAATATGACAGAGGATGAAGGAACAAAGACGAGTCAGGAAATAGAAAGCTGAGGTCAGGTGGAGCCCTCTCTCTGGATGGGAGAAAAGGAACCACTCAAGGACTGCAGTGCGTTTATTTATACACCGGGCAGGTTGATGTCAGGTGACACCCCTCTGCCTAGCAACCTGTTTGCTTGGATTGTCTCGGGCTCACTGTGCTTTCAGATGTGGAAACAGCTTGTTCACATGACTTGCCTCAGGCGCTCCACATGTGTGATGGATCTCCAGCTTCAACCACTCCCCACAGAAGATGCTAGGTTGGGCATGAGCATTAGCCCCTTCCGCTTGTAAGAACCCTGCGTCCAGTGTGCTGCCGAAGGGGCAGCACTGCCCTATGACGTGTGCAGAGCCATGACCATGCTCCATCATCCAGGGAAGAGTAGAAGGCACACACACAGAGCAGCTCTCAGGTACCCTCGTGTTCTAATCGTATCTTTACTTTCAGTGTTTCATGATGCTTGACATCTTGGGGTCCTATGGGCTAGAGGAGGTACTACTCTGCCCAGAATCAGCAATTCCTGGACAGCAGACCACTTCCCCTGGAGCAAAGCCCAGGCCAGCCAGTTCTCAGACACATCTCTAGCCACCTCCTCCATCAGCTTCTGCTGTCTGAACAGTTCCTTGCTAAGGGCAGAACACCCTCTCTTGATTTTTACTGAAGGAATTGTTCTTCTGTCTGTGGCTCAAGACATGTTCTGAAATTTTCTGACAAGGTAGGTAGCTCATGCCAATATAAAACAGAAGTGAAGTAAGTGGATATTGGTGACAGAGAAGTGGGTGACTCCTAACTCCAGCTGACCAGCTGCTGTAGTTTGTCATCTTAACACACAGATGCCAATGCTCACCTGATGCGTCTGAGAGTTGACCTGAGGCGGTGTGTTAAGATCCTGGTATGTGGTTTGGCTTCTACTCAGCACCACACAAATGGTAAGGTTTTGTTGCTTGCTTGCTTGTTTTGGCAGTGCTGTGGATTGGACCTGAGACCTTCACACTGAGCTACCTCATTTCATCAGTCTTGGGTCTTTCCTTATTTGAGTCAGAATCTCACTAGGTCACCAAGTTTCCCAGACTTGTGCCTACAGTCTTGTGGCCTCAGCCTTCCAGAGTGCTGGGGTCACAGGTGAGCCACTGTGCCTGGCCCACACGAAAGCTTTTGGCAGCTGGCTTTTCTGTCTAGTCAATAGGCTCAGTACTACCACTCGGCAAGTTCCAGAGCAGGCTCTGATGTTGTGGAGAGCATGCTCCCTTATCAGAGAAGCCTCCAAAAAGCAGACCAGGCTCAGAGGCTGGCAGGCCTGGAAGTTTAATGCAGATGAGTGCTCTGAGCAAGAGGGTGTCTCCCTCAGTGGGTGGGACCCGCCCTGTTGCGTCCTGCTGCAGAGTAGAGGTAGACCATGAGGAGCAGTCTTCCCATCTACTCACTGACAATCTCCTCTCTGCAAAATGGGCAGAGTTATGATTTGGGGATGGACCTTCTTCCTGGTCTCAAATGTGATTCGTGATCCTGGAGGGATGTGCATGAACTGCTCATGGCAGTAGGAGGGATTATCAGCTCATTTCCCAGTTCTGAGGTTCCATGCACCTTTGAGACTGCAGCAGGCTTCCCTCCGTGTAGTTTTCTCCTTTCAAAACCCTCTGCCTTCAATTTTAACCTGATTAGCAGCGAATATTTTGTGCCTAGCTTGTCCCAGTACCCTACACCATATTTCAAGGCACAGACTTCTACTCTCGGTATATAATTTTGTAATAAGTTTACACACTTAATGTAAGTGTAAATAAGCAAAAATAGTATACGTTTCTATTTATGTCCAAAGAAAGAAACGTGGGTGAGCCAGGGGAGGGATTTGCTGATTAATTTAATTATCTGCTTAAACGCTAAGCAGAAAGCTCATTGTGGTTTTTACTCAATAATGAAAACATCTTTCAAATGTGACAGTCCACTTTTTCTCTGAACATTAAATCAGCTTTAATAACTCAGCTTCTGACAATGCCTCAGATTCACTAATAGGAATATTGAGTCTATTGATATAATAGATTTGATTGAATTTTCATGTACATTTTAAATTGTTAGGAAATAAAATCTTAATAATTTCCCCTTAGGTTTTTTTTTAATAATTTGCTTCTTCTTATAAAGTAGAAAATAAGGTTATTTCTGATAGAATGTGGGGTGACCAAACTTGGCTGAAAAATACTTCATTGTAAACTGTCCTCATCCTCAGCCCACGGAAAAGTGTTTCTTCAGACAGTGGTTTCAGGCATGGACCATGCTTTCCGTGCTTCAAAGCTCTCAGCCCTCACTAGCTAGGGTACAATTTAGCACTGCGCAGAAAGTTTGTCCTGAACATCTTCTAAGCACCAGCACCCTATAAGAGTTCATATAATGCATGTTGTCTTAGAATCATGAGTAATCACAGTCATTTAAAAACTTGTCACTAGTTGGCTTTTCTCGGTCTTCTGAGTCCCAGAGATCCACAGTGCTGTCTCTCTTCCAGCAGCCAGCTGGGGGCTGGATCCCTCAGTTCTCTGCTCTGAGCTCTGCTTGCTGATTTCTGGGGTGGGCCTCCGCAGTCTCTCCTGGCTCCAGAATTCCGGGGTTGTGTATTCCTTAATGTTAATGGTACATGCATGTGTGTGTTAATGAGAAGCCATTCCAGTCTTGCTGGAGTAGAGTGAGGGTTCTCAGGGTGTGGGGACATCAGTACTAATATCCAGGAAAGTCCGAGGCACACTGGGACCAGTTGCTCACCCTGGTAGGGAGCAGTGTGGTGTGTATGTGAGAACACAGGCTCCCAGTTACATGCTGTGCTTTCTCTCCCACCATCAGGGCCATGTGGAAGACAAGGCTGTATGGGCAAAGCACTTCTCAGGCCAGCGGGCACACAGTGCTAAGGGACATCACAGCTGTCATCGTCTTTCTCAAAGGTTTCCTCGGCTTGGTGCTCGTGGCAGTTCTGTGTGGGGCTGAAGCACTCAGACTACGAAAGAGTGACATAATCAGTGACCTGGTTCCCGAAGGACCTCACAGTGGAGCCCAGCACCACCGAGCTGACACGCTAGAGCAAGCCTCAGCTTCGCCACACTGACCTTGGTTCACCTCTGTGAGAAACAGCCATCCAACAGGAACATCTAGGACATGTGACCACCAGATGAATGTTTAAAGTAAGAATAAAAAACTTCTTATAGTAAAAGACGCATTGCCATTAACTTCCCTCAGAATATTCCCTCTCACACTTATCCTGTCATTCTTTCCCCTTACATTTTTAGATAGCATCTCACTATGCAGTTCAGGCTGGCCTTGAAGCCACTATGGAGCCCAGGCTGGCCTTGAACTCATGGCAAACCTCCTGTCTCAGCCTCCCCAGTGCTGGGATTATAGGTGTGAGCTACTATGCTTGGCTCATGTGCACTTTGTGAAACAGTCCTACCTCCTACCTGTCCTCTTCCCTCAGTGATTGTCTGGCTGGCTTCCTTGATACCCTAAATCTATTCAAAACATTTATAGCAACTCTGTCGAATGTTATGGTGTGTCCCCACACTCACTTTATTCTCCAGACGTGGCACTGTGAGCCTTCGACTCTTTCCCCAAGTCAAAATGACCATGAAAGGTGAACACTTCGAGTCAATGAAGGGTATCAAAGTAGCCATGACAGGGCAACTAAAGACATTCAAGAAAGGGGACTCGCAGAACATTTTCAGACAGTGGACAGAACAGTAAGACGACTGTGTCTGAAGGGATGGGGATTAGTGGCAATGTCTCTCTTGCCATAATAATATTTTAAATATTCACCATAGTTTGGAATCACACCTCCCATTCCAACTGTGCCTAGCTCAGAATGTGGCTATGATTTAAACAGCCTGTACACTGCATAGACTCCAAAGTAATTTACAATCAATAACTAATCTAAACACGACCACCATCTATACCATGTTATTACAGTGGAAGAGGAAACAGAGCGGAAACCAGGAAAATTAACTTTGTAGTCTCATGTTGCAGAGACTCCTGCTAGACCCTAGAAAGCAAAGATGGTCAGGGGTTATCTGTCTTGCAATGGCAGGAAACAGGATTCCTTGGTTTCTAGAGGGACAACAGAAGCTATCAGAGGCTGCAAAGCCACCTGGGATACTAATTCACTTGGTCTTTGTGTTCCTTCATGTCCTTATCTATAAAAGGGGGACAGGAAATAAGGGCACTATGAGATTTGGCTGAAACAATTAAAGGAGAATCAATGATTGTGCAAACCAAGTATGTCCTGGGCCTCAGGACTGCTAGTTCAGGGCCTGAAGCTGTCTATTCAGCCCCTGGAAGTGTGTTGCGGTTAACCCTTAGCCCTTTGCGACCTAGAACTGAGGGCTGACTCACTGTGATCTCCCTGCTATAAGATGGGTTAGGACAGTTTCGTATTTATTTCTAGTGGAGCCCGTGTCCTATATTTGTCTGTCTGTCCATCTATCTGTCTATCCATCTGCGGTCTGTCCTTCTGGAATTCATGTTGAAATCTGATTGCCAGTGTGGCACCCTTGGGAGGGGTGGCCTAATGGAAGGTGTTTGGGTTATGGGGGTGGTGCCCTCTTGAATGGGTTAATTCCTTTCTTGTCAAAATGTGGTGATTCTCATGGGAAGAGGTTCGTTGTCGCCTGAGTGCATTGTCACAAAGGCAATTGCAGCTTCCTCAGCTCTGTCTTGCTTTCTCTTTCATGGCTTGCCTTGTCTTTAGCACACGTCTGCTTACCCCCAGCTTTCTGCCATGAGCTGAAGCCCTCACTGGAAGTGGAGGGGCCGTAAACCCCACACCCTGCGCTTCCCAGGCTCTGAACATGAGCAGAAATAAACTTCTTTGTAATGCACATTTGAGCCCCCTTCCCCCAGTGCTTGTGGCTGGTGCCCCAGGTAATGGGGAAGGTCTGTGCCACCAGGCTCCCGGAATCCCAGGGGTCTTTGGAACATTTTGAGGGGAGGATGTTTCGAGAAGACACTGTACACACATTCCTCCTACGCTCTCCCCTCCCTAGTGTCTGCCTTTTTTCACAGGACAGTTCTTCAAATATGCCAAGATAGCAGCCTCATCATTTAGACTTTTGTCTGGCTAACTATCCTTGAGTCCCTGCAGGCCTCCTGGTCATGCCAGTTGTTCTCCCTAAATTCAGTACCCCACACTGCTCACGTTCCTCCTGAGGATGATGACAGGGAGTGCTCATAAGCCTCTAGAAAGGGCTGCGTGAGTTAGCGTGGACCACAAAGCTACCTGTAGTATTCAAAATATATTAGTTCCATGGGTGATGCTGGCACCTGTGCCAACATTTGTGATGAGTTCCACCAGGGGCTGACACCAGGGGGCTTCTGGTCAGCTACGGCAGGGGTCACAAAACCTTTGGAATCACAAGGTGAGTGCTGCCTCCTGTCAGAGTCACAGCAGCATTTGATTCTTACAGGACCTGAACCTACTGTGAACAGCACAAGCTGGGGATTGAGGTGTGAGTGCCTTTGAATCACCCCAAACCCTCCCCAAACCATCCCCTCTTCTCCTATCTGTGGAGAGTTGGTCCCCCATGAAACCAGTCCCCAGGGCCGAGAAAGCTGGAGACTTCGAGCAAAGCCTTCTGCACCTTCCCCATGTAGCTGCCTGCACACACATGGCCTCATTTCCTCTCTCCCTGTCCCACCCTCCAAGGCTGTCCTGGTCATTTCAGAGATTTCTTCTGCCATCACGCATTCCTCATTCTGTCCTGCACTGTGTCACCTGCCCAACAGCATTGCCCCCGTGAAGAGGGTCCTTGTGACTGGGATGGTCATGGTGGAAGCTGCCACAGAGAGCAGCAAGCGTGAAACTCGCTGAAAACACAAACGGGGCTGACTGTTGCCTGGCTTCTTCACCATCTGTCTGGGTTCTCCTCTCCCTTCATGGCTTCCTGGGAGTACTCCCTTGCTGGGGTACTTCCTTCCTGGGAGTACTCTCTTTGCGGGGTACTTCTTTCCTGGGAGTACTCCCTTCCTGGGGTACTTCCTTCCTGGGAGTACTCTCTTTGCGGGGTACTTCCTTCCTGGGAGTACTCTCTTTGTGGGGGTACTTCTTTCCTGGGAGTACTCTCTTTGCAGGGGTACTTCTTTCCTGAGAGTACTCCCTTCCTGGGGTACTTCTTTCCTGGGAGTACTCTGCTTTGTGGGGTACTTCCTTCCTGGGAGTACTCTCTTTGTGGGGGTACTTCTTTCCTGGGAGTACTCTCTTTGCGGGGATACTTCTTTCCTGGGAGTACTCCCTTCCTGGGGTACTTCCTTCCTGGAAGTATTTCCTCTGGTACTGGTTCACACCTGCTTCTGGGAGGTTCCACTAAGACGTCCAGTGTTTTACACAAAAGAAGGGAGGCTTCCCGTACAGGGGCAGCCACTGTTCCAGCTGGTACAGGAGGAGCGAGGAGGGGAGCAGATTGGCTGCAGCCAGGCTCTTGTCCCTGCTCTATCTGCCTGGAACATAGGCCGTGGCTGCCAGGGCTGGGATAGAGTCCTCACTGCAGGAGGTCAGGACCTCGCTCAGCCACACTCTGGCCACCAGCACTTCACAGCCACTTTCTTGGAAGGTCCCCACTGCTTGAAGTCCATTCCCTTTCCCAACTGATCTTTCTACCACCGTGTGCATCTGCCGTCACCTCTTTCCCTGGCACCAGCTCTCTGGGGGTGCTGCTTCCCCGGGCCAGACCACCGTTGGCCAGCTTCCACCCATTATTCCCGGCCCCCCATCTGGCCTGCCAGCCAGTCCCTGCATGCGCAGTGTGAAGTCACTCATCAGCACGTTTCCCACACAGGATGGGCTGGCGCAGCGCCTCGCTGTCACCTGCTCTGAGAGAACAAAGCCCCTCTCTCCTAGCCCCTCCCCAGCCTGCTGGGAACAGGGCCAGTCCCTCTCTGTGTTTTCAAACATGCCAGTTTCAATGGCAGTTTTCATGGTGATTATCTCATTAAGGTCTTTGCCTCAAAATACCTTATTTATTATGGATGAATAAAAGTTCACCTTTCCAAGCACCAAAAAAACCAAAACTCCTCAAACACACACAGTATTGTTTTACTGGAACATTTCCGCTTGTGGGAAAATATCTCCCTGGTCCCGTGAGAGACCCCATCATTGAGTGTGTGGATTTATTGGCTGGAGCAGGGACTCACAGTCCAGATGTCCAGGTTGTTTCCAGACCTTATTTTATTTCCTTCATTCTCTTTATAAGTCCATGGATTAAACCTCAGGAGCCTACAAGGTCCTGATTGCTTCGAATGTGTTATTTTTCATGAAAATAAAATAAATCTTGGTGTCTCCTGACAGAGCAGGACCAGTAATCACGGGGAGTGAAGGGAAAGGTTGAAATGGCTCTGGAATGGGTGGTGGCATGGGGATTTTGTGATTCAAACAGTAAGCATAAAATAGTAACGTGCTGCTGCCGGGGCAGATGGCTGCCAGGAGAGTATTTATAGCAGATGCCTAGAAATAACTATCAAGGGAAAGCCTTCAGGGTACTGTTGGGGAACAGTGCCCAAGACAGCACCCTGTCCAAGAGACAGTTCAGCTCTTCACTGATGTCACCGGGACTGAGGGCATGGCCACCTAGGAGAGAGGGCACACAGAATCCCACCTCCTGCAACTCTGCACCACCAGATCTATGATCCAGGAGCTGAAACAGGAGGAGAAGTCAGAACTACGTGGAGACCACTTGGCCCATTGCACACAGTCAAGGCAGAACCTCTGGGAGGACCATGTGCAACACTTTTAGACCCAGAGGTATCACTGGCCAGTGCATTGTGAAGGTGCCACTCTACAGGGACCTGAGCAAGACTCGGGCAGAAGAGTGGGACAGGGTTGGAATCAGGATGCCTTGCCTGTCCCAGCTGCTCTGTACTGCAGCCTTTATTGACTGCTTGAAGAGCAGGGGCTCACTGTTAACACAGGGTCCTCTACAGCAAGGCTGGGCCACTACAGGACTCCTCCCCAGCACCCGTTGTTAATTGGTTCCTAGAGGCGTGACCAGTACCACGAACGAGGAGTGCCAAATTGTCTGGGCTGGGAAGAATACTCATCACAAGACCATCGCCACTGGCAATTTCTAGCTTGCATGTCAAGTACCAAAGACAAGCACCAGAATAAAATGCTCTGAGTACCAAACACCATGAGTTCTAAAGCAGTCAAGTATCAGGAATGACTTCACTTTAAATACTGTAGCCCTGACATTATGGCCCACATCGAGTATACTTCAGAGCTTAGGACCAAGTCTTTGGGTATAAATTCTTAACCTTCTGATTTAATCCAGGAGACCCAGATTAAATACTCAAACTAATGTTAAAGTGACTACCCCAGGGCCCTGACCACAAAGATCAGCCAATGACCAAACAGCAGCAAATCCCTTTTAAATGGGAGGTGGAAACAGGATTTCAAGAAAGGACAGTGAAGGAGACTAAGACTCCCAAAGTTTACTTAAAATGCAACCCAAAATTTACTTAATCAAGGTAAACTATTTTGTCTTTGAAACATCCATAAAACCTAGGTGTGGTGGTGCACACCTGTAAGCTCAGTCACTTCAGAGGCTGAAGCAGGAGGACTGAAAGTTTGGGGTCAGCCTGGTGAGACTCTGTCGTGAAATAATAGTAAGAGGGGCTAGGGATGGAGCTCAGTGTTAGGCCCTAAGTGGACAAGGCCCTGGATTCAGTCCTCAGAGCTGAAAATAGATGGTCCGTAGACAGGGGGTACACAAGTATACCCAGGTCTAAACCTGTGTACAGTAGACAAAAACTCTCCCATGTAGGAGATGCTGCCGGAAAAACCCTCAGTACTCCCGTGATAACTTTAAAGAAAATGGCTACTTAAAAAGTTGCACTGTTCTCTGCACACCATCTTCTCTTGAGCCAATTTTTTCAAATCGTACTTTCCCTGCTACAATAGTTGCCCATGTCTGCCTCATTTCTGTAAGTGGTCCAAAGAGAAGCCTGGCATTTCCTTACTTGCTTTGCAGCTAATCAATCAGTAAAATGGTGGGTGTTTTAATCCCTAACTGGGATCACCAGGGTTCTGACCAGCCCGGGGTCATCTCTTTCAAGACACACACCAAGGCTTCTCTGGAAGACCCCACCGTCCCCTCAGAGGCCCTGGCTTAGCTCTTCTTCTCAGCCAGGCACAGCTTAACTTCATCCCCAGCCCCCCATACCCCGGGAGGGGGCTTGGGGAGGCTGCTTCGCTCCCTAACACACTAAGCTCTCTCGCAACAAGTCAACTGGGCTGAGTCTGAGGGTCCAGCGTCCCAGCTCCCATCCAGGCGGGGCCCTTAGGTCTGCTGCTGTTCTGACTGTGTAAGCTTGGGAAGACAGTGACTAGCCTTGTTGAATAAGGGGCACACCAACCCGCCCACTGACAGCTATTGAAAGAGTTTTACTTGACACCATGCTGGACATTTTGATTTCTAAGACACAGACCAGTAGAGCCCAGTTTGCCTCTGTGTACTGGACTGACGGAATTCTTCCAGCCAGGGGAGGCAAGGCTGGGCGCAGATTCTGCTGTGTGGGCAAGGCCTGGAGCTGGATGGAGGCAGCTGTAAGCCCTGTAATGACAGCCACAACGTTTTGTTTCCAGTGGGCCTGACCACCCACTGCCAAGCTCAGCACACTGTCACCCTCGTCAGTGCTTGTAGAGTGTACACCTGAGACAGAGTTCTCACAGGGCCCTCCCTGGAGAGTTTGCATGGGATCACGGGGTCTCCACAGTAGAAGATCCTGTTGGGGACCCAGAAGTTAGCAACATTCAGTGATTCAGAGACACTTGGTTGGCACTGGGAGGAGGGGTATGCCACCAGAAAGCTAGGTCCTGGGCCCAGGCAGGGGCATACAGGAGGGGCCCGAGAGCTCGTCTGGCAAGAGCAGAGAGGAGTGGCCAGGGTTAGCTAGGACCAAGACAGGACCGAGGCAGAGGCAGCTGCAAAGCCTTGGCTGCAGAGAAAGGGCAGGAACCAGAAATCGTCCATTCCAGTCTTGAGAACTGCAGTGTAAGGTCAGGGCCAGACAGCGACAGGACCAGGAAGGGTGCAGCTGGAACTCATTCCCCTGTGTCCCTCCTGCTGTACAGAGCCTGAGCCAGCCTGTGATGAATTCAAGTGGGTGAGCAGAGGCATGCTGGCTGCAAGAGGACAGCATTGTGTCCCAATCCTACAGAACAGCCCCTTGGGCCACGCGCAGGCCTTGGCAGGCTCTGCAAAGGGCCTTTTCAGTCGGTTTACAAATGCTTTCTCCTGCTTCAAACAGAGTGCATGTAGGCTAAACACCAGTGAGCATGTAAATAAACCAATTGAAAGTGCACACACTATGTTTTGGTGTCCTCTAATAACTTTAAAGTTTTAGAGTCTTCTCAGTACAGGCAACATATAAGATTCCAGGCTAGTCAGGCATGGTGGTGTAAGACTCTAATCCTAGCATTCTGAGAGGCTGAGTAGGGAGAATCCTAAGCTCAAACCCAGACTGGGGAACCTTATGAGACCTTTTGCAAACTAAAAAATTTTAAAAGGGCTGGAGATATAGCCCAGTGTGAAGGCCCTGGGTTTAATCCCAAGTACTACAAAAAGAAAAAGAAAAAAAGGAGGGGGATTACAGCCTTTACCTCTTTACCTGTTGAGAAAACTTAACGTGGAATTAATGGGAAGAAAGGAAGTTCTCAGCTGGGAGAGGGAGATAATGTTTACCTGGGAGAGTTACTTAGCAACAGTGACATTGAAATCCTTAACATAATCATGAGAAGATACTCGCCTGCCTTGAGTAAACATCTTTGACATTGAACTATACCATGAACACAAGGAGAAGAATCCTCAGCACCGTGCTCAGAGACCTGACCGTGAACCCTGGCGCCTCATCCTTTAGTAAGAGCAACCACTCACCTTAAAGGTGTGGTGCTCTTCCATCAGTAACCCATGTCAGCGCCCACAGAGGGGTTTCTAGTTCATAACTAGATACCCTGGAATACCTAACTCTGCTTGCCTCTGATTTTCCTTTCAAAAGCAGCCCTCTTTCCTCGCCGTTCACTGCCACCTAGTGAATGTATTTGGGAAGAAATGAGCTAGAGGCGAAAGGCTGTTGAAAAGGCAGCCAGCAGCTAACCAGCTCCCAGGGAGGAGCAGGGCACGGGGCGCTCTTGGGTGCATGCTGAGAGGGGGAAATTTAATTCCTCACGAAGAAGCACAGAGAGGGAGCTGTGGCCCAGCAGCGAGGGGTACAGTGGGTGAGAGTGGAAGGCCTGGATCTGGCTGTCCACTGTAAGGGGCTCCGCAGGTTCCCTGTGACCTGGGACCGAGCAGGGGCCGCAGGGCGCACAGCCTGTCTACACAGAGGGCAGTGCCGGTGTGGAGGAAGGGTACACACAATGCCGAGACAGTGCAGAAGCTCCAGTGTCCACTCGAGGCATCAAAAACACACTAATGAGGCCCCAGGGGACAACTGGAGAAGTGAAGGGGAGTCATTAGGATGGCAGTAGAACAACGTGCAGCCACCTGCACCCCTAGTTCTGTCCCTGCCAGGCTCTGGCTCACGCACGCATGAAGGCTGATGTCGCCTCCTCCTTAGGGAGCAGGCTGCATCCTGGCTCACCAGGGCTGCGAGGATGCTTGTGCCTTGTCACACACACTGCCTAAGAGGCAGCCTGGGTCCTGAGGCAGGGAGCCCTTTGTGGCTCGGCTGGAAGAGTCTTGTGGGTGTCTGGGTTGGCACCTGCCTTGCATCTCTGTTGGGAGAGACGTCGCCGTGCCCAGGTTAGGTGCCTGTGCGGGGGAGGAGGAGGGCAACCCTGGGTTGGCAGAGAACTACCTGTGCAGCTATACAGAAAGAAACACCCAGATTTGCAGTGGCTATTGCTGCTGAAGTACACGTGTGGGGGCGTGCATATGTGTATGAGTGTGTACACAATTGTGTGTGCATACATGCACAAGCATGCATACATGATATGTGCATAGGTGTATGCATACATTATTATGTAGCCACGTGTGCTTGTGTGCATTATCTGCGAATGCGTGTATGTGTGTGTGAGTGCTAAAGGTCCGATGACATCGAGTCTCAGTGATGAGCATTGTGTCGGATGGGTGAGTGTCAATGACTGTGACAGCTAAGTTACCAAGGCTGCTTACTTCAGAAACCAAGACAATCAAGCAAGCTAATGGCTTTAATAATTAAATGAGACCAAAGTGAAACTGGTTTATTTTTGTACCTGGGAGACCACTGACCATTCAGAACGTGACCTCTCTCCCCACTGGGGCGCTTCAGAGTGAATGATTCTCTCCCCCAGGAACAGGTTCAAGTTTAAAAGATGCTGCATGGACCTGACTGCCTCCTGCCAGCCATCATTTTCACAAGGAACACATTTGTCCCATTATAAAAATGGTGGTGTCGTTTGGCACTGGGCCATCCACGGACGTGATGTCATTTGGATTGTAATTGACAGTTGTCAGTTGAATTGGAATGCTTGGAACTATCCGTGGAGATATAACCTATTAATAGCACAGTGCATAAGGAGCCTAAGCACATCACAGGGGATCGCTCAGCTTGAGTTATTTCATACATGCACTTCTAAATGTGCTCTCAACCTGAGCACTTTGCAGCCTGCAGAGTTGCCTCCTGGATCCATTGCCCCAAAGTCATCATTCCTATCCTGCCTAGTGGATCAAAGTTCTCCTCAATATGAAGTCAAAAAACAAAACCACATGTAGGTCTCTGCTCGTATGCGGCGTGGCATATAATTAGAACATGCTTTCTGTGCAGTGACCAAGACCTCTAGAGCTTAATTACATGGGTCTCTACTGGAGGCTGGTGGTCCTACCCCCGGGGCATGCCCAAAATGCACCAGTGGAGACAGCCAAAGCCCTCCCTCTCCATGAACCAATAAAACTGGAAGAACAAGAAGAGAAAAGGAGGGAAAGCTGAAAACTAGATCACTGAATTTGGATTGAGAAAGGCTATAAAAATAATCCTTGCCATCCTGTTCTTAGGGAAAGGTACCAAGCTTCTGCTGCATCCTTCCACAGTTCATGTGCTGAGTCCAGTCCTTGCCTGCAGTGGGAGGCAGGGCCTTTGGGAAGCAAATTCATCAGAGAGGGGGAGCCCTCATGAGTAGGATTATCGTGAGGTCTGAGGATGATTCTTTGCCTCCTTTTCCCTTTTTATCATCATGTGAGAACATGTAGAAGTTACCATCTCTGAGGAAGGGTCTTCACCAGCCCCAGAACCTGCTGGTGCCTTGATCCTAGCTTCCTGGATCGGGTGACTGAGCTTGCTCCCCGCCACAAATACTGCCTAAGAGGAGCCGTGCTGGAGCTAGCACCAGAACTGTTAGCAATACATTCTTGTTGTCTATGTATTATCCACCTAAGCCATTTTGTTATAGCTGCTGGACTGCACTGAGACACTGAAATGGGTTGTTCTGTGGCAGATCTTCGGTAAAAAGAGACTCTAGGATGTACAGATTACTGTAGATATAGGTTAATGACTAGAATCTAAGCTCCTCACCAAAGTCTTCTACGCAACTTTGGGGTAAATAAATACACTTTTCAGCATTTGACATTTCCCACCACAGTCACGAAAGATAAGTCAGCTAACAGGAATAAGCTTGGAGCAGTTGATTTTACGTAGGACTCAGCCTTCCCGGCCACAAATAGCCAGGCAAGTGCGAGCTAACCATTAGCAACACAGTCTACTCAGCTGTTCTGCATTTTGTCCCATTCACTAAAGAATAAAATGTCATTTGTGGACATCACACTACGCAGCACAGATTCTCCAGTCTACTGGTCTGTAAGAAAGGTGAGAAATACAATTTCTGAAAAATTTTGTTTAAATAAATCATTATGAAAAAAAATTTTAAATTCATCATTCCTGATTCTCTGCATATTTTGGTTCTTTGGTTGACAGGAAAGGTCAGGGCCCCAGGGAATGCTAATAATCATTACAGTGACGGCACACTAGCATGTATCTACTGGGTGCTCAGTTTGCACCACGCAACTGTTAAATTCTCCATGCAACTATGCTATCATCCTTTTAATCTTAATTTCCATAATACTCTGATATAACACACATGTAGCCACATATAACCAATGTACACTCATACAAATGATATAATTAACTCTGATTAGCAAAAGAGGAAGTTTTATGCCATAGGTTAAAGAGCCAATATATGACACACCCAGAATTGAGATTCACATGGCAATGTTTTCAATCCCAAGTTTAGTGCCCTTCATTGTTAGTATGACTCAAGTATTTGTTACAAATATAATTTGTTTTCTATTCTTATCTTCCTACTCCAAGAGCCTCTCACTGAGCTATGCTAGTGGGCTTCGGACTGGTCATCCTAAGATCCCGGCTCTGCTGCAACAAATCCATCCCTGTAACTAGCAGTGTAGTCTTACAACGTAAGTCATATCATTCTCAACCATGTCCAAACGTTCTTAATGATTCCCCTCACTTGATTGATGCAGTAAATGCTTCTGCATACGGGGTCCAAGGACCCTGTCAGCAGGCTCATAGCCCACTGCATCCCTGGACTCTGCTGGAACATCTCTGATCAGTGTTCAAATGACCTTAGCTCTAGGCTCTGCCCTGACTTCCTGGCCTTCACTAGAAAGTGTGGGATGGCAGGAGTGAATACAGCTTTGGAGTCAAGTGAACCTGAATTGGAACTCAGCTCCACCCCTACCAGAGATGAGTCCTTGGCTAGTTGTGTGGTTTTCTGAATCTTTTTTTTCTTCATCTGAGAACATTCATTACTGGAAACATCAGTTGAAATCACAGATGCAACCCACTTGACACAGCTCCTGCACACAGTATTTGGGAATTAGAGATGCCCACCCTTGGGGACCCTTCTCACTCCGTGTCCCATCCCTATGGCTCTGTTGTATGGCCACCACCCCCAGATCCAGAAGTTCTGCCTTCAAATAAGTTTAGTCTATTCCTCAAAAACAGCACATTTGTAGTGATAAATGCCATCAACTCCTCATACAGCAAATCACCAAGAGTGCATTCTTTCCTCCTTCCTTCCTCTACCGTTCAGTCTTCTTATCAAAGTCATCTCATCTACTTTTAAGAAGCTTTCCTGTCAGATATTTAATGGGCATTTGGGTATCAGCTATTTGTAGGACATATGTGAGAAAATAAAACTGCTTTGACTGAGTTTACATCTCCTCCAGAGACTGCTGTGCTTTGAGGGAATAGGAGGCGCAGATTTCTTTCCTGTTATGCATCTTTTAAGACATACAGGATGCAAAAGAGTTCAGGAAAAGAGCAGTAGGTAAAGAACACAGGTTGGAAGAGTCTGTGATAAGTGACGGACCCTGAGGGCCCCACTCCACATCAAGTCTTCTGGGAAACCAGCTTGGTCTTCGGGGGAGAGACAGCCTGAGGAGTACACTGCTCACTTCTTATTAACTGAGTCCTTCATGACGCAAGTACGGCAGGGCGCGGGTGAAGATGCAGTTGAGCCTCCCAAGGCCCAAGACATTGGCCTGTATTAGAATCTTCAATTCAAAAAGCTTTGGGAGTTAGGAGACTTTGTCTAGGAAAGGATAACCCAGACGAGCTTTCCATTGGCTGTCATGTCCCCTGAAAGTTTTTAAAATTTTAGACACAGCAAATATCTGAATTTCAAAAGCTTACTCCATTAGATGACTTTGGCTTCTGGTACAACATTATTAAGTCTTTAAGATAGTGAAAAAATATCTCACAGAAATATATTGAAAAGAGCAGGACTTGGACGTTCCCACTTTGGCATGTAGACCTTAAATGGATCTGATAGCTCAATTTTCCAATATGATATGCAGGAAATATGAAATTAGCTCCCAATTATATCCGGTACAATGATTATGGGCACAGGCGGTTTGCTGAGGGCAACCTGTCACAGCCATTTCCTGGAGCTTTATTTTCCAGAATTCAAAATCCAGCCTCTGGAAAATCAGAAGCACTTTTAGAAAGTGAGTTTTACAAAGCCCGAAGAAGGAGTGAGGAAATTACTTTGTGTTCTACGTGGGTGTCATTCACATCCGACATCCTGTTGTGAGCCTCTGCCGTTATGAACAAGCCACAGGACGTGAGGTGGTCAACAGCAGGTGTCACTGAAGCTAATGCGGCAGGGACCACCAGTGTCACTCTCCACGTTCCTTACGGTCTTTAGGTGCCAAAGTGAACACTTCGCTAGGATCAGCGGAGCACTGATTTGAAAGCTTGTACAAATGCACCCTCACTTCCATGTGATCTGTAACTCATCTTTGCCCAGTGTCACGTCAGTGGAGTCTTCTGCAACTGGCGGGAATAACCTTCTCTCTTTTCTTCCTCACCGCATCTGGAAGGCAGATGCGAAGTGTGGACTGGGGACATAGTGATGATGGTGAGCTGTGGAAGCCGGAGGCTGGGCTCGGGTGGCTATAGTACCTCTGAGAGTCCTGGGTTGCCCACCTGAGGGCTGTCTGCTCAGCAAGGAGAACAAACATCTGTCCCGTTTATGCCACAAGTGATAACTAGTAATCCTTACTCTGTATAGATGCAGCTGAGTGTAAGCCCAACTGCTGTCATTAGTGATCAAATATCAGGTTCTATTTAGTACCTAATTGCTAAAGTGAAGGCAGATGCTGTGAGGGGTCCCTTATCTCTGGCCCACTCCCTGGGACAGACTTTACTGCAGTGGTTAGTTGATGGTCGCTAGATATTTGTCCTCCCTCCCTCTCTCCCCATCTCCTATCCTCCCTTCCTCTCTTCCTCCTTTTCTTCCTTCGGCCCTCGTTCCTTCCCTCCTTTCCTTTTTGTTCTCCTCTTACTTCTACAATAATACGAAGACACGTTTTTACCTTCCAAACTCCAAAAAAACCACACTAAAATGATGAGTTTAGACTGATAGGACCCACTATGAGAATTACAAATACTCAACACTTCTTATTAGGCTAAAGACTAACCATAGGCACGAGAAGGTAGGGTTCCGGTTCCTGCTCCCGCGGATGAGAGCAAACACAGGGAACGGCCAGATCTTTTCCCATTTTATTTTCTGTGCTCTAGGTTCCCTCAAGTTCTACACTGTGACACTCACTTCCCATCCTCAGGCTTTTGCTGCCAGCTACTCAGACCCCAATGTCTGCTAATAAAATTGCTCCTAGTCCAGAACCCTGATCTGCTTTTCCACACAGCCTTCCTTTTGTCCCAGGCAGTCAACTCCCAGAAAGGGAAGGTGACTGTTACGGTTTTGATCTCAAATGTCCCCTGAATGTTCACATGCCAAAGGTTTGACCCACAGCCTGGGCACCACTGGGAGGTGTGGGAACCTCTACGGAAGTGAGGAATAGTGGGAGGAAGTTAGGTCACGGGAACCCTGGCCCCTCCTTGTCTTCCTTTTTCACTTCCTGGTTGCCATGAGGTGCACAGGCCTTCTTTCCTGCACATTCCTCCCATGCTGCCCCAAAACAAACAGGGCCAAGTGACCATGGACTGGAACCTCTGAAATCATGAACCCAAACAAACCTTTCCTCCCTCTAGCTGATTCCCTCAGGCATTTGTTACACCAATGGAATGCTAAAACAGCAATGCCATAAAAAGCCAAACTATTTCTTCCCTTCCCCGGGTCTTGACAATGGACTTATTCAGGCTTCATACCAAGATGCTGTAACCCAGCCTGAACTGTGCAGAAAGCTGAGGATGAGAGGTTTGCCCTGACTGCTGTTGTCCCCAGGTGCCAGTGCCCAAATGCAGAACACGGAGGCTGGAGGGTGGAAAAAGTGCTCGTAGATCCCACTGTGGATCCAAGAAGCTGGCAGCCTCATCTGGCTCAACTTAGTACGAGGCCATTACTGTCCGTTCTCCTCCCATGAGGAGAAAACAAATCCTCACACTCTGGTTGTCTTTGAAGATCCCACTGAGTGAGCGCAGTGTGGGTGCTGTGCTGAGAACTGTGTCCTGAGTTGAGGGCTCTGGGCAGGCTCACAGATCTGAGCTCAGTTTTGCCAAACTCTTCCCTCTGCAGGCAGATTACACAGTGTATGCCATCCCAGCCCCCAGCCTCAGCTTGGGATTCACTTCCCCATCACTGCATCCCGAGGCCTGGGCCTGGCCCCTAGGAAGGGATCATGGGAAGAGTAGAATGGACTTTCACCCTCACCTGTTCTCTTAGGGTCTCAGGATACCCACAAAATTTACTGTCATTTTATAAGCTTAAGACTCATGTATTTAAGTCATAAAATAAAATGAGTTAGATATGACTTATAAATAGATAAGTTGAGAATATATTACATAAATTAATACATCATCATTTAAAACATAGTTTATCGCTATAAAAGATGGGGATTTAAAGAAAGTAACCATAATGCCTTTCTTGCAGTTAAACAATAATTTATTAATGTTATCAACCAGTGCTTAAAATTCTCCAGTTGTGTGTGTACATTTTACAGGCTGTTTATTAGAAGCAGAATGCAAATAAGGTCCATAAATAGCAATCAGTTCTTGGTTGTGTCTCAATGCTCTTTTATCCCGTAGTCTCTGTTCTGTCCCTTCCTTTTTCTTACAAGCTTTGTGAACATGCTGGGTCCTTCAGCTGCAGTTTCCTACAGTTTGGTTGTGACTGTTCGGACTTGCGTGGTGTCAGCTCACTCCTCCATCCCCAGCATGCCCCGCCAGGATTCCAGCATTGGTGGTGTCTCCTCCCATCCAGGGTTACACAGTATCTGGCTTTCTCTTTTTTTGTGAAGTCATCATCTGCTAGTGATCTCTGGTCTACCTCTGTTAATTCTTTAGAGTTGCTTGTGTCATTCTCATCCTATCATTTATTCTCACCCTATAGATTTCTTACACAGTTGACAAGAAACTCCTCCATTATCCACTGCTCTTCATAATAGTTCCTTAACATCATCCAAAGGTGAATAATGAGTTTATTTAAAGTATCATCGTTAATTAATGGATTTAAGAAAATCTGATGTGTTTCAATCCATTAACTAGGGATCAATTTGTCTGTTTGTGGAAATGGTAATCATTGAATTGGTGCTTGAGTCTGTGTGACACAAGTATTCATGTTGTGTCAGACAACACTGTCCAGGCCCAGTGAAGGGAGGGAATAGATGGGCTGTATTACTTAGGGCACTGCTAGGTTAACATTCCATACAGTAATAAATCCCTCAGGTCATCAGCTGCAAAGGAGGAAAGGTTTGTTTGGACTCATAGTTTCAGAGGGTCCAGTCCATGGTAAAGTTTTCTTGGTTCTGAGGGGACCATTTCTTTTCAGCGAGAAATGGTATATGTAGACTTCCCAACCCAGGAATTAAGAATAATGATTTATATTGTATTGGTTGTTTCTAGACCTTTTAAGAGACTAAACTGGATGTCCATGTTTTCTTTTAATATAAATTAAGTCATAAATTTATGGTGCTATTTCTAATTTAGTTCAGCATAGAAGGTACCCCTTAGTCTCACCAACCTTTATTTCCCATGACAAAAACCTGGGTCTCAGTGATACCACTCTACTCATTTGCTTTTCATATAGTATTCACACAATAACCTGAGCATAACAAAAAGCAACACCCCCTGCCTCAAACTGACTGGCAATACTTTAATCTTTTTGGGAGCGTTCTCTTGGTCCTTATAGGTTGTATAATAAAATTTCTCAATTCATTGTTGATCTGAATAGTTTCTGTGAATGTATTCCACTTACTGGATACATATTTAAGGTTATGCTATCTTTTTCAATATCTAGGGAAAATTTTATTTAATGCTAATATTTTGGTAATTATATAACACAATTACATAATTCTAAGCCATAAAACAAAGTGTAGTTAAAGCTCATAGTTTCTTTCATGATCTTACTTATTCCCTCATTTCCCCTAAGATAACCACTGTGTGTGTGTGTGTGTGTGTGTGTGTGTGTGTGTGTCTGTGTGCAACTGGGTGCATTTGCTGTATCTTAAAAATATACTTACATCTTTTTACTAGAAAACAGTGCACACTTCCCCCCCTCACTCTCTTGTATAACAACATATCCTAGAAATCATTCTGCAGTAACATATAGAGAAGTTGCTCATTCCTTTTTAGAGAGTCAAGACACTCCTTCACGTGGTTGGACCACAGTTTATTTACCAGACACCTACCAACAGGCAACTGGGTTGATTCAAGTTGCCTGTTTTTGGCTACCATAATGAATAATCTTATGGATATGTGTTTATGTGTTTTTGCCAATCAAGCTTAGGGATAGATCTTTAAAGTGGGCCAAAGGGTACATTGCAGATGTTATTTTGCTATGTATGTTGTCAAATCTTCCCCCATAAGAGATGTACCATTTTGCATTCCTACCCATGATTTTTGGAAAGGCCTAATTCTTTGCAGTCTCATCAATAGTTCATTGCCAGACTTCTGGATTCTTGCCCCTCTGATAGTGAGAAATGGTGCTTTAGAGCAGCTTGAATTTGCATTTCTTAGATGAGAGAGACCAGGCTCTTTCCTAAGTTTCAGTTCTATTTTCAGATAAATGCATTTAAAAACATGTCTTATGTTATATATTACAATTTAGCCTTAATGTATGGATTGGAGTTTGTGGTAGTAATCAAATGCACCTGAGCTGACTACTCAGCAAATCATTGGCAGCATTAATCACAGAATCTGTCCAAAGTCCCTTGTGCCCCAGGAGTGTACACTTGAGAGGTTTCGTGTGGTCTGGGGCTCGAGCCCTTTGCAAATGTGGGTTGCGTAATTGGAAGTGTGTAAATTGAACAGTGCCTTAATGAACACCAACAAAGACCTTCACTGTTACTCTAATGAGAATCTGGCCCAACAGAAGCTTTGTACCTCTTCATCAAGAAAGGTAATCAAATCAGACAGTCCTACTTAGCAAAAAAAAAAAAAAGATTGAAGAAATGCTTTGTTTAAAGCAGCCTTAAAGGAAGAACAGACCGAGACCACACTCCGTGGGGGTCACCTCACACAAAACAATAGAAGATAAAAATATGCCTCCCAGGCCTGTGCTAAGAAAATGAATGACAACGAATTCCTGTAGGGTAGGAGCAAAGGGAAATAGCAGAAAGAGAGGAATCGGCTCTGTAGGATCACAGCCAATGCAATGGAGACAGCAGAAGGTGGGGGAGAAAATTCCCACGTGGCCTGCGGCCCAAAGTCCCTGGTGTTGTGAGATCTTCCCCGATCTTTGTAGGCCACACCACTTTCCACAGCTTTCTGACTTATTGACAAGGTTGACCAATTGGCATTTTCTTGATTGTATCCAATTTAGCACTTTATTGCTCATATCCAATCTTGTATTGATCTGTTTCACCTGTGCAAGGCTGCTGCCTTCAATCTAACTGTAGGGGTCCCCAAGGTTTGATAATGCCTGATATTCCAAACTTGAGGGCCTTTAGAATAGCAAGCATCCCTGCGCTTTCTGGATTGAGTAACATGGGTGGGTCAGGGAGCTGTTGGATGGTATAAGCCTCTGAGAACAAGCCTCAGAGGAGGCCTCTCACGAGCATTGATTCTGAAACAGAATTCTTTGTAAAGGCTGAGAACAAATCACTCCTTTATTCTTTTATTCAGCTCTCCATGAAAGGATCTTCACTTTCCTTCACTGTTATAAGTTATAAAAGTTATAAAGAAAGTGAGCTGGGCCCATACCTGTCATCCCAGCACTCGGGAGGCTGAGGCAGGAGAATTGCTATGAGTTCAAGGCCAACCTGGGCTACAGAGCAAGACCCTGTCTCAAAAAAAAAAAGTGACAGTGTGCAAAGGAGGAGAAGAAAGTGACAAAAGGATGGGAAATTACTGTTATAAGGAATGGTGAAGAGGAAGACACTTGCTTCCTTTAAAGAAAGCAAAAGACGAGTGCATTCAATTACTGACCTCAAGTGCACTGGCATTTTTTTTAAAGTGCTCTTCCACTTGAGTTTATTCTACTGCTGTAAAATAAAACTTAACCCACTGTGCTTCTTTTGTGTCTAAGCTGCCAGAAAGTTCAGCAATAATTGGTGTGAGTTGCTTCACATAAGGGCCTAAAATTTTCACCATGCCTGCTTCTCACCAATATTCTTCCTCTATTGCTGGATTATCTCTGAGCTCCTGAAACCATTATTGACAATAGACTTTGTGTGAAAAATTATGTACGTACAAACACTGCTTCCAAATGTATGCTGAAGAAGGATTTGGTGAATCAAGAACTTTTTGTCTAAAGTAGAAGGAGGAACTGGTTCATAAAAAGAATGGAAAGTATTCACAAGAAAGGAAATGAAATAATCCTTGCTGCCATGATCAAGCTGGAAATGAGGTGCTGAGGATATTCCTGTCTTTGAAAAGGGCAAACGTAAGAGAGTTTATAAACTGCAAAGTGATCTGTAATTTCACTCTCTTTTTAAAATAACTCAAGAAGAGAGCATAAATAAACATTTTGGACAACCGAAGTCTGCATCTGTTATTTTAAAGGGACAAGATCAGAGGACATTCCACGGAAGGCCCATGTGGCCACTGGAGCTATAATCAGGATTTTGTACTTTGAAAAGTAACTGTGATCCCTTAGTTATACTGAAAGCCACTATATATGCTTTTTTTTTTTTTTTGGCCATTGTTGAAAAGATTTTAATCTGCCAACCATCTCCTCAGAATTCTCTCATAGCAGTTACTCTTTTATTTTAGGGGTTATTTTTAATGTTTGTAAAAAATGGTATAATACACATGAAATAAATCTGGCATGTTGGCTGTTTCCAGTGTAAGGGGCCGGTAGTGACAAGCACCTTCAGTGTGTGCAATTCACCTGGCAAAACTGAAGCTCGGCGTGTTATGGCTTATGTCCAGATGTCCCCCAAAACCTCCTGCAGTCTTGGGGCAGCTTCTAGGATTGTGGATGATCCATGATCCAATGCTGGGATTATGGGTGTGGTGCTACACCTGCCCTGAGGTGGACAGTTTGCACACAGTGTAAGGGAGGGAAAGAGGCTGCTTGCCGCCATTCCTCCTTTGTGCTCTTGTTGCTTTTGCTGTCTTCTGCTGCCATGAACAGTTTACCCTCTGCCATGTGCCACCCCGCCTTGGAGCCAGCCAAGTACGGACTGAAACCTCCACAAACTGTGAGCTAAATAAACCTTTCCTTCCTTCATTTTGGGTGTCAGGTATTGTATCTTAGAAACCAGAGAAAAGTAACCAAGACACAGTGCCTATTAAACAGTCTCTCCCTTTGCCTCTTCCTCACCCCAGAGCCACTACCATTCTGCTCGCTGTGTCTGTGGATCACACACGAGTGGAGTCAAGTGACATTTGCCTTTGTGACTGGCTGGCTTCTCTTAGCACGCCATACTCCGGGTACCCAGGGACTATTTCCACTCCTTTCTCTGCCTTTGAAAACCAGAAGCCTTGGGGCCAGGTTGGCCCCCAGAGTGACAGGATGACAATCACAGCTCAGATGTGGCTCCAGACCCTGTTGTTGCCATGGCTGGTTGTGAACTTCCCAGATGTTTAGCACAAGATGACTGTCCCTGCCACAGCGTCCACTCTGGAGAGATAGCTGAGTTTAAAACACTATGGTCAGATCCACTGTGGGAAAGATCAAGTACAGTAGCCACTGACACTGAATTTTAATAAAATCAAGCCATTAATTAATTATGGGTTAGTTAATTCATCCATACAGTACATGTTTATTCAGTGTATCTAACACAGGCAGAACATGTCAAGTACTGAGAGAGAATCAGTCAGGGTCCCGGTGGAAAGAAACTTAAATTCTTTTTGAGTTAAACTTTTCATTTAAAAAAGATGCATAGTACAAGAGATTGTTACTGGATTCTATGACTAACTGACATGTTAATTATAAAAAGCTAATTTGCAAGTCAAGCTGATGGCTTATACCTACAATCCTGGCCACTTGGGAGGCCCCAGCAAGAGGATAGCAAGTTCAAGGCCAGCCTGAACAATTTAGCAAAAGGCTGCCTCAAAATTTAAAACTGAAAAGGGCTGGGGATATAGCTCAGTGATGGGGCGCTGGCCGAGATGGGTGAGGCCTTGGGCTCAATCCCGAGTATCAAAAAAGAAATAAAATAAAATTAAGTTCGTTGCCTCTGGTGAGGGTGGGAGAGATGGGAGCAAGCTCCCCTCACAGCTGAGATCCTGGCGGGTGCTCTGAGAGTCTTGCAGAACAGAGGATCTAAAAACGCAGACACTGAGGCAGGAGACGGTGGCGTGAGCACATGCTCAGGGTGGGAAGCTGGCAACTGGACTGAGAACCAGCGGGCAGACTGGTATTTCAGAAGAGGGGACAGGGATGGAGGGGCCCGACAGGGCCGGGCGGGCAGCCCCCAGCACTGCCCAGCTAGGAGGCCAAGAGTGGGCCAGGCTGCTGTGGACTGAATCCTCTTAGGAGGGCACAACGTGGGCAGCTGCAGAGGATCATGGGCAGGGGCAGCCTGAGTGTCATACCTATGGGCACACAGCCCTCTTGAGAGCTACCTCATGTCCTCATACTTCAGGGGAGAGCAGCTCGGAGGCTCCTGTGCTGTGTACTGATTCTAGTTCTGCCACCGTACACATATTGAAATTGCAATTAAACATAAAACCCACTTTCAAAAATCACTGGACACCCGTTTATTCAAGTTATCCTAATCAGAGTCTAGGAAGGCTCCAGGAACAAATGCGTCTGTGTGCAAGGGTCGCTGTGCCCTTCCTCCTCCTACCCCTCTTCTTCCTCCTGTTTCCTCTTCCCCTTCCCTTGTTCCTCTGAGGGACACACCTGACTCACTACCTGAGGGACCCTGGAGCCCCACTGTCCCCTTGGGGGTCGGGAAGGCAGCTCGTGTGTCCCTCACCAGCTCATGCTGTCATGAAGGGTGCTGAGCGCCCCTGTGGCGGCTTGAGCGGCGTCTCCGGAGCCTGTGCTGGCGTGCGCCTTCTCCTGGGAACTTTGCCTTCTCACCGTGACTTCTGGAAAGTGGCGCCTGCCCATTACCTACTGGGTACCCAGCAACGACTCAGGGCCAGAAGCTCGGGCCAGCTTCCCCACACCCAGGCACTCCTGATCCCAGTTCCTTTGGTGGTTTCCTGTGGGCTCCCTTCACTGTGCCTGAGTTCTGGCCGTTCCACCCGTCAGATACTGCTTGTGAGAGGCAGGGGTGGCCTTAGGGCCACTGCAGAGCTGGCCTTGGTCCTCGCAGCAGGCAGAAGGGGCCCTGCAGCCCTGGGCCTTGCTGCCCACTCCAGCCACTGAGAAATATTCCTGTGCTGGTCTGTTTCCAGCACTTGCATCTTTCTGAAAACTTCTGTACGGCATTTCTCTGAGGGCCCTCGCCAGACATCACCTCAGCCTCCCCTCAGTTGCTGTGAACTTTCCAGAGCTGCCTGGTCCCAGAGGCGCGTGAGTGCACATTTAGGGCTCACTCCCACTCACCTCCAGCCAGGAGGACACAAGAGCCCTGGGAAGGGAAGAGGCCAGCCAGGGCCTGACCTGTAACCCCGGGCCTATGTCCAGTATTTAAAGGGGGCTACGCAAGCCTTTGCTGGGAATGGATTTCTTTCTCCTCCTCTGCTTTTCTCTTCTTTTCTTTCCTCTTTTCTCTTTGTAGTCTCGAGGGGGGACGCCAGGGCTCGCACGTGCTAGGCAGGTATTCTACCAACCAACGACATTCCTGGCATTTTCATCACTTTTATTTTGAGAAAAGATCTTGCTAAGTTGCTCAAGCTGGCCTTGAATTTGTGATTTTCCTGCCTCAGCCTCCTGAATCTATGGGATGACGTGTGTGCACCACTGTGCTGCTGATTTAGCCTTTTTAGATACAATTCTAATAGGCCAGTTTTCCTTTTCAGTTCTTAATCTCCCAGAGCCGGAATTTAGGAGCAGTGCACCCACAAAGGGCAGAGAGGAATGACGTCTGGACAGCCTCAGGAGGAGAGCACAGTGGGGTGGAGGTGAAAGGCAGAAAGAGGGCCGCGACCTGAGCCCCAGCCAGCAGAGGGAAGGCAGAAGGGAAGATCGCAAACCTCCTTCAGGTCAACTGAAACTTTTTGGTGAAATTTAAGAGGTGAAAATACAGGGGGGAGACCTGAGTATCTAGGGGTAAGCTTTCTACAGAGCTTCAGAAGCCTGCAGATCAGCTGGTAGGTGTCTCGGCCTGCACAATCCTTCCTTAAGCCACCGGGATTAGCACATGCTGGGGTGCGGCACAGGAGCCAGGACATTTGTGCACACTGGGTGCCAAACGGCAAGCTTTGAGGGGACTTGTTGGCTCTGGGGAGACTTGCTGGCAGTCCCTGAGCACTGCAGAAGGAGAACGGATGGGATAGAAGTGGAACAGAAAGGGAGATAATAATGATCACTCTTTACCGCAGACCTCTGTGAGATGTGTGTGACTCACCCCCTCGCCATGCAAGTCTCTTAGACACAGTGTATCCGAGGCCTGGCGCCGGTTCCCAGGGATATGGTGAGAACCCATCCCACGCTGGTCAGCAGGCTAGAGCTGCCCAGCCTTTGAAGTCAAGTGTGTAATTTATACAAATAGCACCGTCCTGGATTCAGAGCAGTCACACGGTAAGTGTACGGAAGTCACGTGTGCTGCTCAGGCAGGACCAGGGCAAGCTCGGCACTCCCTAATCATTACCGATGCGCAGGTCCTGATCCATCTGGGCCTGAGTTCTTGACAGCTCACCTTGTAGCTCTCATGAAATCTCAAACCTCACGGGAGGAAGTATGCGCTGCTCCTTCACCTAGTCAGCGGTGCCGTGACCGGCCTCCCGACTTCACTAACGCAGACGGAGGCCCTTCTTCTGCGCATGAGTGTTCTCTTCCTTCTCATGGGCAGCGAGCAGAGCTCCTCTCACCGCTTGTCTCTGCTCCACCTCTTACCCACAGCGTCTCTCCCCAGCGACATTCTCTGGAAGCAGCCTTGTCTATCGTAGGTGCTCAATAAACACTTTTGAATAAATGGCTGAAGAGAGAGTTTGTAAATGTCACCCCCACTCATCAAAGTGCTTGGGACTGTAGTGGCACTGCTCAGAAACATCACGGGCCGCAGTGGTTTCCCTCCGCAAGCTCTCTAAGCTTTTGTGCTGGTACGTGAAGGGATCTGTTATGAAAATGACAGGCCCTGCCTCCCCGGACTGTCCTATTAGAGGGTGGAGCTGACGGAAACATGGGGACATGTTTCGCTCTGGAAACGTGTGCACCATCTGTTAGGAAAACCTGAAAGCCATCTCGACAGCTTATTTTTCACCTTGAGTAAGGCAAAGCATGAACACTGGTGGGTGGATTCTGCATGTTCATTCCTCTGTTAAGATCAAATTGGATCCATTGGAACAGGAGGCATGAAAACACTTCATTAAGCGTGATACCCTTATGTTTTCCACCTAAGCTGAAAGCTGATATGGAGACTCCCCCATTGCTTGCTTGGATCTGCTGATTCTGATTCTACTGTTCTGATGCAACAAAGCCAGCAGCCCTGACATCCAAGATGGCAGAGGAGTGAAGGAGGCCTTCTGCCTGCAGGGTCATGGGGTGGAGCAGGGTTTCAGTGACCACAGAAATCAGCTTTTTCACCACAGAGAGACCCCATTCACAGCAGCTTTGCAAACAAGAAATAAGCAAGAACTGCCTCAGAAAAATTCCTGCCCAGATGACTGGTCCTCTGTATACAAGATGCTGAGCCCAAGCCAGCACCTGGTCATCCCCTACTCTGGAGCATTCCCTGCCTTTGGAAGACAGGAAATGGACACTGGCCAAGAAATACTACATTATCCCCAAAAGCTGGATGTAGCATCCTTTCACATTAGTGTTGGCTTCGCGCTGAAATTACTAGGACTCCCTTTCTCGGTCTGGTTTTCATTAAAAGCGTTCCTCTGTGGCCTCCAGGAGAACACTCCTAATGGACCTGCTACGCAGCAGACGACTGGCTGGGGGCCCTGTGCGTGCTGCAATGCGTTGCTGTCCTTGCACTGAGGCTCCTTCTGTGATGCCCCACAGTCACAGAAGATGCTGGAGAAACCTCACAGGGCCCCTTCCTGGAAGATACCAGGCTCGTGCTGTTGGCTGACGCAGGCTCAAGGGTTCCTGATGGGTTGTGGACCAGTGTGACTGCCCAGCATGCTAAAATGTGCCTGGCCAAGCTTCCCTCCCTGTTTTTCAGGGTCAAACAGGCACAGCCCTGCCAGGGTTCTCGCAGCCCTTCTCTGCTTCCTTTCATGCAGCCATTTCCCAAGAAAATCTTCACACAGGCAACTTCCATGGGAGACCCAGACTCACATGGACCCCTTTGCACTGGCAAGAGAAGGCAGGAACCATGGTAAGGCAGAACCAAGCAGATGCCAGCATGATTCAAGCAACACACACTGAGACACCAGGGTCATGGAGTCCCATCCCCGAGCATGGGGAACCCCACCTCCTAGAAGGTGATGGGGCTTCGTGCTCATGCCTCAGGAGTGGCTGAGCCTCTTGGAGCTCTGTGGATCCAAGTTAAAATTTAGCTGCTTCCTTCCTGAGCTGAGGATTTCTATGACTTCAGACAATGAGCGCTTGCTTTTCACCTAGTAGGGCCAGACAAGAGAGGCCACAGCCCGATGCCAGCACCTCCAGGTTAGGACAGACGGCTTGCTTTCCTGGGGCTTGGGAAGGTGGACAGAGAGAGTAGAGACAGAGACTGAAGCGCTGGCTCTCATCTCAGCACAAACAACGCGGACAGCTCTAACCCAGAAACCATCCCAGACTCGTGGGAGCACTTTCGGGGTCCACCAGAAATCAGGACAGCTAGAGTGCCTTTCCTTGGCTTGGGTCAAGGCATAGATACCCCAGATAGCTAAGCAGCTAACTGTACGGCCCCTGCCGGATAGTGATATACTGGAAAGAAGGTGAAAGGGCCAAAGATGTTAAACTTCAAACTACTCCACCAGTTTTATAGAACACCTACTAAGCCATAATCACTGGATCTGAAGCCCAGAACCTGAATTTTAAAAGCATCCTGGAGAGTTGAGTCTAAAGTAGTCTACAGGGACAGAAGGAAGGACACTACACCTGTTAGGAACGACGGGGCCACTCTTGGGGCAAAACAAAAGGGTAAGGAGGTTGCAGAGAGCAGTGACTCAGAGAGCGCCTGTCACTCACTGGCTGAGTGGGGAGGGCAACAGCCCCAAGCTCCAGCTCTGACTCTGTGGTCCCTGAGGGCTGGGAGAAATAAACAGACAGCAGGTATAGGCAGTGTGACTGCTGTCAGTGTTGCCTACCTGTCCTTAGCCCCGCCCAGCATAGAGGGGGCTGTTGTTGGGGTCCTCAAGGCCCAGAGGACCAGCTGGCCCTGCCTACCACAGAGCCTTATGTTACTGGATTCTCACCCGTGTTTTCTGCCTCCCTTTTCCCTGGTATGGATGCCAGACCCAGGCCTTCCAGTTGGATGTCTATGCCCAAGACCTGGAGACAGCCTGGTATGAAGAAACTTTGGGGACCAGGCACCTCCCTCAGTGGCAGCAGCAGGCAGAGAGGTCTGTGGCCCCAGGATGGCCATAATGCTATCCTTTGGAGGGCGGGGTAGTGGTGGTCAAGGTTGGCAGCTCTGGGACAGGAGCTGTAGCGTATGGGCTGGCTATGCATGGTGTCCTCAGTGGATCTAGCCAGTGGTGGATCGGCACACTATTTGGGCCATAAAACCCTGGCTCCAACAACCCTTTGCCCCCTTGGACATTCAGTGACCTCCTGAGTGACCTTTGCAGCACATCTCCTCCCATCACAGCCACCCAGGTGCGTTTCTACAGCAAGGAGTCATGTGCTCCAAATGCAAGGGACTTGTCTTGAAGGAGGTATCGGATTTCAATGGAATGTGCTGCTGTGGAGGGCGGCCAGGGGCAGTGCAAAGTGACACAGGAACCCTGCAGGCAGAGGGGTGCCAGACACAGCTGGGGGTGACTCATTCGTCACCCCTGCCTGGGTTGCAGATGCTGTGCACAAAGCTGCTGGGAAGGAAATTATCAGGAGCACCCTTAGGAGAGGAAGGTGGGGACAGAGGAGGAGGGTGACTCTTTCAAACAAAACTTGAAACCCCACCTGAGCCAGAAGAGACGGTGTGGTCACTTCGGGGGACAGTACCAAAGCTTGGAGGGGAGCCAGGGCAGCTGTTGTGACACAGCTGTCAGGACCCAGAAGGGGAGAGGGCAGGCTGGAGTGCGAATCCTTGATGTGCCGACATCACACTCCCTTCCTAAGATGCTCATCTGGGAAGAAAGCCTGGGCCGGTGACAGTGACGTCTGCTGTGATGTATCAGCACTGTTTCTGAAGCAGACTGGGGAGCGCTGGTGAGATTACCACAGTGCTAAGCTTCAAATCAGCCTGTCACTTCTGCATTCAGAATGTCCTGTGATTAATGGAGGCTTGTGGCCCGACAAATGAGAGGAGGTGACATTGCCTGGGCTGCTATCTGTTCTGATTAAATAATTAATCACTCTCTAATTACAAAGGACAGAACTCTGTACCTGTCCCACAGACCTTTCAAAGGACACAGGGGGTGAGGCAGTTTGTTGGAAACATGGTCTCTGTTTTGCAGAAAGCCCAGGACTGAGGGAATGTGTGGAATCTGCATATCCCTCTGCTAAGTAACGGTTCCTAGGGCACAGCAGGTGACAGCTGTTCCAGGAGTGTAAAATATGAGTGAATTTCAAGCAGCTTGCACATTCTCTCTGCCAGATTACAAAAGGCATTTTTGTGAGGAAGCTTGATGTTGCTTTGTCTTGGCCAACAACATGACATGCAAGCGTGTGGACAGAACTATTTGCATCCTTTCCTGCCAGGATGGTCCATATCCTGGGTCCACTTTCCCCATCTCCCAGCACATAAGCAAATCAGCCATTCTGGACTCGGTTCCCTCTGACCCCATCATCTCCTGACACGGCCACAGCCCACCGGTATCTCAGTTTCCCAGCGAGGGCTCTCAGTCACTTTTCCGTGGCTGGGAGGCGATGCCTGGCTCACAGGTTCAGCTTTCAGTCCATGGTTGTTTCTACTCCAAGGCAGGAGCATCATGGCGAAAGGAAGAACGTGCGGAAGAGAGCTGCTCGACGCACTGCAGCCTGAAAGCAGGGTGCACAGGAAGAGCCAGAGAGCGGCGTAGGGGCCAGGAACCAGATATTGTCCCCACAGTGATGCCCCATGGCCTGCTCAGTCACACTCAGAGGTGTGTTTTCCCAACCGAGGTGTCTCTCAAGCCATCAGGTGGACAGTGAAGACTGACCGTCACACTGGGCTCCTCGATGACTGAACGCACACAGGTGGCTTGTCTCCAGATCCTTGAGCTTCCTATTTTATTTTCTTCCTGGATTACTCCTCACCCCTGTCTATTTTATTGTCACTTCCTTGGGCAAGTCTTCCCTGACATCCCTGCCTGGTACCAACACCCACCCCTGCCTGTGTCCTCAGGCCACCCATGTATTTTGGTATCCAATCCATGCTTCCCTAGATGCTGAGTTCACAGGTTTATTGAATGAATAAATGACTATATGGGTGAGCACATGAGTTTCGTTCTTTATTCAGTGAATTCTTAATTCACTGAATGAAGAGATGAGCCTTTGAGAGCTAAATGTTTCCAGGGAAACTCCACAGAGACTGCTGGCTGCTTGCTACACCTTATCCCCAAGCACACATCTGCCACTTTCCTCTGCAGTTAGGGTCATGGTGGGTGTGGAGAGAAATACCGGGGACTACATTTAGTTTGGTGGGGAGCACAGGCCTGCCACCTGGTCTGACTTTACATGAGTGAGAACTAGACACGTACCCCATGAATTCACTGATATTAGGCTTTCATCTCTTACTGCAGCTACTGTTGGCTGAGCTGGCACACACCCCTCTACCCAGGACAAGTGCCTACAGTTTAGGGCCCTGTGTGTGACACTATGGTGGACACACAGCTCATGGTGGGCAAATTTCCTCTCCTTCCTGGCTGAGAAGTCATGGGATCTAAGGGTGGTTCACTTGGCATGATCTCTGTTACACCTAGATTGGGAGCCTCCACCTTTCCTGTGCAAGTAACCCCCACGGATGTTGTTAAAATGCAGCTTCTGACTTGGAGGGCCTGGGTGGACTCAGTCTACAATGCTGACATGGTCCACAGGTTAGAGCATTGTTGCCTACCCCAGACCACACCTTGAGAGGCAAGAGTTTAGGAGCAAGTATCTGGCTGGGCACAGTGGGGATGCCTGCAATCCTGGCATTCTAAGAGGCAGAGCCAAGAGGATCACAAGTTCCAGGCCAGTGACTGAGAACCTGTCTCAAAATAAAAAACAAAAGATAAAGAAGTGGCTAAGGATGTAGCTCGGTAGGCTCAGTCTGCAGTACCACAAAGACAAAACAAAACAGCAGCAGCAGCAACTACAACAGGTCACCCTGATAAATGAGGAAATATGAGCTACAGGTGGGAAAGGAGGGGCACGATCCCTGGAGCAGGTGCAGGGTCATCCAGGGCTCTCAGATGCATGTCCCTGCTCTCTCCATTTCTGACTTTCTGGTCCGGGGTGGGACCTGAGGATCTTTGCCTCTAACCAGCCTGCGTGATGCTGACTCATGGGTCCTAGGGACCACACGGGGACAAGCACTGGTGTTAAGCTGGCAGCATGTGCCTGGGTGCCCTACCACTGGCTTTGAGCTGGCCCTGCTGCTGACAGCTGTGTCAACTGGACACATACCTTAGCTTCCTGTGCCTCAGGGTTCCTCAGGTGGGTGGAGACGACAGCAGGGAAGTCTGCTCTTCAAAGGCTGCAGCAAGAGAAGCCTGGTATGTACAGATGGGCAGGGCACAGGACAGTTCTGATAGAATCAGCCCAGCACTACACTTTAGACCATGTGTGTGTGGGCAGAATTGCTGGGCCCATGGTATCCGTCCCGGCTCCTCCCCGACAGTTCTGCCCCCAGCCAACTCCTTCACCTTTCTAGGCTCCCTGATGTCTATTTGTTGATTCACACTCAAAGTACTGGCTCCATCAGACTGTTGTGCTGAGTGCAAGACAAGATGCCCACAAAGATCCTCCGACTTGACAGGTAACTGCCCCTAAAACTGATAACAAGCCTGGCTTCAGGCACATTTGCGCCTGCCATGAAAAGCCACCAGGGCCGGGAGATGGAAGCTACCAAAGCAGGCAATTGGCTGAAGCTAACCTGATGCATCTCTCTTCAGTAGGAAGTGGCCAGCTCTGTCCCCAGGGACCCCATCAGGACAGGGCAGCCCCATCTTTCCAACTCCACACTCGGTTTCTTCTGTGCCATCACCTCTGGCTGACATTTCTAGCTTCTGCGGCGGACTACAGTTCTCCTACAGTTGGGAGGGACACCTTTGTGAAAGACAAAAGCTTGGGTCCCCCCAAGCTTAGTTCCAGGTTTCCTAAGTCACATCTCTCTCAGCGGGTTTCCTCCACACTCAAGTCTTCCTCTGGCTAGAAATCTGCACATTGGAGTCTGGGCTTTGGCTCCTGTTCTGGGAAGAGAACCCCCAGCCCTTGGGAGCTGGCGTTTTCTTCCAAATACAGCATTCTTCCTGAGCCTTTTTCAGTGATGCTATCTCTCCCCCCGAGCTCAGGGGACATTTGGGTTTGTTCAGACCTAAACACAGTGGTCTTCACTTTGTTCAAATAATGCCCCAAGTTCATCATACTGAAACTGGCTTTTCCTTTTCTTCCCTTTCCTTTTTGTTCTTTTGGTGGTGCTGGGGATCAGACCTGGGGCCTCTTGCCTCATGCATGTGCTTTGGCCGCTGTATTTGCAACTCTCAGGGCAACCCAGCCACTCCTGCAGTCGCCCTTAGGAGGACGCAAAAGGTTCCCTGCAGTGCTATAGAGATCTGGGCTGGGCGCAAACATCTGACCCAAACCACACTGCCATTCTCCCAGATCCTGTGCAGAAAAAATAAATGAAACCACTTCCTGATCAGATATTACGAACACCCTCCCCGAGAGACTCCCTGGCCTCTTTACTGAGCAAGGCAGTGTGGGCTAATCAGACCGAGTCAAGGAACATGAGTCTGGGGCTCAGTTTTCCTGTGAACTCCATTGGTGACTTTGTTTATTTGTACCTGTTCGTAGCACACAGTGATTGCACTCCTTGTGGGGAGTTGGTACCTGTACATAGCACAGGGTCATTCTTTCTACTTCCCCTTTGCTGACCTTCCCTCCCTTCCCCGCCCCTCTCCTCTCCATCCCTACCTCCTTTTCCATCTGCCGATCTACCTCCCGATTCCTGCTCCCTCTGTGAGACAAGGATAACAACAGCTGTCCTGCTTGGTTACTGTGAGAACCACACCTCAGCGAGTTGGCTTCCTGGGACTGGTTTAGTTGTGTCTGTGACTTTAACAAGGTCCTTGCCTGAGCTATGATTCTCACAATAACCCTGCATGGCAGCTGCTGTTATTCCCAATTTACAGAGGCACAAACTGAGGCCCGCATGGAGGTAAGTGGTTTAAGTGAGCCAGGATTTGGATGGAGGGGTCTCTGATCAACAGATAGGACTCTAACAGGAGACACCTGCTTTTCCTGGTTTATTTTGCTCACCTACAGAAAGAAGTCTGGACTGTGTGCAGTCCCTTTCCTCTCTGTTTGAGCCCACCAGAGTGGCCCATGGTAGGACCCGGGAGCTTCTGAATCTGACTGCAGACTGCCTTTGGAGAAGGGTAGAGAGGAGATAGAGATTCCTCGGATAGTATCAGTTTTTCAGGACAGAAAGAATGAAGCCCATACAGGGCTATTTCCCAGCTTCCCTTTCACAAATGAGCTCAGAGAAAGTAAAGTTAATGAAGCAACTCAGCTACTACCAGGAACGCAATAGAAGCAATCAAGTTAGAGGCCGGGGGATGGTTGCCGTGACGTTCGGAAGCACGCACCCTGATGGCTGTCTACGCTCTTCCCTCCCCTGATTGATGGCGGGTTGCTACTCTTTCCTTGTAAGCAACTGCGATAACAATATTAAACAATTACAAGTAATATCCCATCTCTGCTCCCCCATGGCCTTCAAAATATTATTTCAGATCTGCCAGAATAATTGCTAACCTAATAACAGGGAAGAGGAGAGCATAGGTCCCTGCCTTCCTGAGTAGCGCATTCACCCAAAGACAGCAAGAGTGACGAGCTTCCTCCTAGGACTTGGAAAGACCCCTTAATGAAGAGCCAGGGTTCGCACAGGTCCACTCTTGTTAAAAAGTGTGCTGGAGGAATTTGTCTAGGAAAGGGTGCCGTCAGTGTGAGGAGAGCTGTTGAGGTGGGTGTTTTCTCTGTCCTCCATGTAAGGGGCAACTAATTTTTCCTCCAAAGTATGGCCATCTGGCTTTTGCAGTCCTACAGCTCCATTAAATCAAGGAAATATTTGCCCATCACTTACTATAGACAAAACAACAGTCTGTCATGGGAGATGGGATCACACACTCATTTGTGATTGCACACACACACACACACACACACACACACACACACACACACACACACGAGGCACATGCACAGCCTGTCACCTCGGAGCTTTCAGACCAGTCAGGAGGAAGTGCAAATGTTAGTAAAGCAGCCTGCTGCAGGAGGACTGCGGTGAGTAGGAGATAGACAGACTCCAACACTTTGTGACGGGCACAAGCACGAAGCAGAGATGAGCTCTGTCATGGTTTGTGTCCAGATGTACCCCAAAGCCTCGTGAAGTCCTGGGGAAGGGCTTTTCAAAGGTGGATGAATCTAGAGTTTGTTTTTGGTTCACTATCTGGTGCTGGGGTTCAGCGCATGAGTGCTATACCTCTTCTAGGCAGGGAGCCTGCATACAATATCAAGGAGAAAAAGAGGCTTGCTTCCCCCTTTTTGCTCTTGCTGCTTTTGCTGTCTTCTGCCACCATGAACACTTGCCCTCTGCCATGTGCCACCCCGCCTTGGAGCCAGCTGAGTATGGGCTGAAAGCTCTACAAACTGTGAGCTAAGAAAACCTTTCCTCCCTTAATTTTGGGCATCAGGTAGTTTGTCCTAGCAACAAGAAATGTAACTAAGACAAGCTCTGACTCCAATTTATGGAACCGGGTATGGGATATTGCATGAAAAACTTTTCCAGAGATTTTCCAGTTTTCTAATGTTTCCTGTCCTAGCAACTGAAGTCTCTGTTGATCCACCCATGCGGGACAGTGAGGAGACCGCCTCAGGAACACCCGCCTCATCCGAGACCAGGCAACCCTTCCCTTGCAGCTGCCTGTCCACTCCTCACACTGCCTCCACTTGCTCTCCTGTATCTTGCCACAGACAAACTCCGGCAGCCCTGGGGCCTCTGAGGAGCTCCCTCCATCTGCACGGACTGTGTCACTCCTTGCCCTGGTGGGCAGCTCAGATCCTGATTCCTCCCTGGGCCGAGGACAGTTGCCAGACAAATTCTTCGAGGGGAAAGAATAATCCGAATCTCCCAAAAGGGGTCTGTGTGTTTTCTAGGAAGGAAAATGTTTCTTGCGGGGAGAAACTGGAAAAAAACAAAACAAAACTAGCCTTGGCGCCAGAGGAAAAGAAGCCCTCTGTAGTAATGTTCCATATCATATATTTATGCTGATCCTTGTGTTCCCAGGCCCCACATGCAACTGTCACTTATGCATTTGACAAACATTTGCATGATAGGTACTGGAGACAAAGTAGTGAGAAAAATCTATGGAGTTTTTTGCAGCCTGTGCAGTGTGGCCAGGAGGAGTGGCCTTGGTCACAGAATCACATCCCGAGGGAGAGTTCGGCTGTGCTGGAAGAGCAAGAGCCACGTGTGCTAGAGAGCCTTGGGGAGGAGATGAGCTGTGGGTTCACAGGAGGCTCCTCGAGCCACAGTCGGGAAGATGCCTGGGAGAGGGGTAGAGAGCGCCCTGGCCAGGTAGAGCTGCACCCAGGGATGGTGGAGTAAAGAGATGGGACCAAGGTCTCACTCCTCAGTGTCCTTGGGCCCCTGGGTCAATTGGCCCCAGCTCTTGCCCAACCCCCGCTCTTGTTGGTTGAGGGCGTGGGCTCTCTTTACTGTTAAAGCTAGTTTGAATTGGGGTCTGCTACTGAAATCCAAAAGCAGAATAACTTCTCCTGGGCCCCCATCCAGGGAGGTGGACAGAAGCCTGCTACACCCAGCGGGGAAAAGCTAGAGAGGAGACTTTGAGTGGTTCCACCACTCTGCCTCTACGCTTCTGTCTGGAAATTGGGATGGTGAGAGTATCTGCCTCTGCCTCCACAGCCCTCCACGCTTGGACCGTCACCGTCCTGGCCTGCTCACTTGGGACTGTTCTGGAGCTCTCTGGTGCTGTATTCCAGCTACACCGCTTGTTGTGCCTTCAGAATGGTTACACTTTCCACTCCATGCTTTGCTCAAGATGCCCCTGCCTAGATCAACTGTGGTCCATTTCTTCCTGTTAAAATTCAACCATCCCCCAAATAAAATGAAGAAGAAGAGGAAGGGGAAGGGGAAGGGGAAGGAGGGGCGGGGAATGGTTTCAATTTCATCTCTATAAACCCTTCCTCAATTTCCCCCCAGCCCTGGCTGTCTTTATTCTTGGGTCAGTGTTTCCTGGCACTTCTTGTCCCTGCTTTTTCATTCTACGCGGCTGGAGATACCCACGATTTTCCCCTTTGGCTCCAAGTGGAAGTTTTTGAAGGCAAGCTCCATTTGCACAGTTGCCCTCTCCCAGGAGGGCTGGGCCCTCGATTCTGATGCCAACATCGGCATGTTTTCCTGTGATAGTAAAATACGTTTCCGCGTTTGCACATGGTTTTGCATATTGTAGCTCGAGGCATCTACCACCCAAGGCTCTGCTTTCCCCTCCGACTCCGTGGCCCGCGTGGCCCGCACTCTAGCATGGGGAAGTCTTCCAGCTGTGCAGCGAGAAGATGCGCGTGGCACTGTGTGGGTCACTCTCATCACCATCACCCTCACCACTGCTGTCGGCGCTGCGGTCCGGGCTCACACTGCCTATGGCCCCCTTCCAGCTGACTCCCTTTTGAGCGCGCTGATTCCTCCTCACTGGGTTGTGAGAGTCAGGCGAAAGAAAGGCGGTGCACAAGTGCTGAGCGGGAACTGAGCTTGCCAGTCCCGGGGCAGTGGATTTGGTCCTCTCTAGCTGAGAAATTAACTGCCCTCCGCCAGTGCACAGCAACAGTGAAGGGGCCGCCACGCTCTACGCCAACACCAAATTACTGCTTCTCCCCCTGGTGGCTTCTCCAAAGCCAGCCAGCCCCGGATGTGGCACAGCATTGCCGTGGATAGCAGCCTGCATCTCCATGGCCTTTGCTCTTGCTTCTCTTGTCCTCCACCTTTGTGAACGGTACTACACTATATCCAGTAACAATTCAAGGAAGCAAAGCATGGAGATGTTTTTCTTTAGTCATTTGATTTAAGTCAAGAAAACAAAAGCAGTCCCTCTGAGAGCCTCAGGTGTTGCTTACTGATTAAAAACGGCTAATAATTTATAACAATAGCATCATCATTCCTAGGTATACACAAGCCACAGAACAGGTTTTAGAGTTGTTCATTTAAAAGCTAGCTTCAGGCCACAGAAAGAATCAATACCAGAGTAAAAGTAGCACCCAAGACACAGCCTGACTCAGACAAGGCCTGGCTGGGAGTGAGGGTCTCCAGGCAGCCAATGGTGGGGCAGGTGGCAGCTCTTGAAGCAGTCTGAGGCCGGCCCTGGGCCAGCCAGGAAAGCTTTGGAACACTCCTGCCAGTGGAGTCTTGCCCGGATCACATGAGATAATTAGCTCTGTGTCCTATTATTGGGTGACGAATTCCCGTTCTTTCATCTTTTCAGCACTCCTGGAGAAAATCTAAAATGTAAGATAGGAACTCCAACCTTTGAGTAATATTAATAGCTTTCATTAACACCCAACCACAAACCAGCAGTTCATATTTGAAGTTGGCAAAGCTCCTTGCCCACGTGCTGCCAAATTTTTCATCTTGTGGGCAGCTGGCAGTGGCTTTCCATGGTCAGAGCTGTGGGGGAGAGCCCCCCTTTGAACGCCTTCCCTGTGGCAGCCTGCCCTCCATTTTCTTGCTGTGGTCCCAGGGGTGATCTTACCCAGCGTCTTCCCAGGCTGAGGTCCTACTGCTGAAATCTCAGCATCTGTGCCCGGCCTTTCTTGTCCTCCACACCAGAATTTCTTCTTCACTGAGTCCCTGTCCTTTGTCAAACTGGAGACAACTTCCTCTGGGACATACAGTTTATTGCCGGAGGGTTTATTGGTGCGTAAATAGTACTTCTGAGTGATGTTGTTAGAGAACCTAACACATGGCTGCTCCAGTGGTTTCTCATTTCAATGTGAACAGCAGTGTGATGCTTGTAGCAACTAAAAATTGCATGTAGCTGAACAACTGAGGCATAGGCATGGCTACCGCAGTATCCATATGTATATTTTTGTAAATACGTGTATATTTGTTTGGCATAGGAAATATGGCTCCATGCATTTGTTTCAAAACTCCTCAACTCTCAGCTCCTATTAGGCTCTGGCAGCTGCTCAGCCTGGGATGAAGCCTCCGCAATTTCTAACGTTTGCCAACTCGAGATCAATCTGGAGTGCAAGTCACAGCCTGGGCGTCTGCCTGAGTTCAGAGTGCCGACATGCAGTCTCAGCAGCTGCAGTTCACGTCCTGGTGCAGGACAGGAAAGATGCAGTCTGTTCCTTCCAGAAACTCTGCAGTTAAATTCTCATCTCATATCCCTGAGTCCTCCTATAATTGGTCCTGTTACACCATAAGCTCCTAACTAACCACAGCATGTGTAATAGGGAACTCAACCACACAAATCCCCAAATTATACTTCTGCAAGAACAAAGGAAACAATGAATTATAGAGTTCACAAATCTCCCTCTAATCACGACACACCCAAAATACCAGGATGAGCAAAACCACCAGAGAAGAGGCAGAGGGGGGTGGAGAAGCCTGCTGTGTTGGTGGGCAGCTCCAGATGAATGGAGGGAGGATGGGACAGAAGGGACGCAAGCCTGTTAGCAACTCTTGCCAGTTAGCCCAAGTCACTACCCCAGCCACTCTCCTGCGTCCTCCATTCAGCATCTCCCCTGGGTCAGTGCATGGCCTTGATGATGAAATCCAGATAAGTGCGACTGTTTGGAAAGTCCAGAAAAGGGCACAGATACCACCCTGGAACGGCCTCACCCAGCCAAGTGTCCGTGGCCCAGCTGGGTGGCTCCTCCTCCGATGAGACATCCGGGGCTCTCAGCTAAAGGTCTGGGCCATGTGTCAGCCCTTTACTGAAAATGTGGGCGTAGAGACACAACACCACCTCTGAGCTCAGGAGACAGAAGCAAACAAGAGCAAACACACCGGATGGACAGGGACATTACTGCACTTCACTGATCCAATATGTCCCACCCTGCCTGTCCGGTGGGGCCAGGAGAGGCCTCTGGGGCTGGGAGCTGTGCTATGAAAATCATGCCTCTTTGCCCTCCCTTTTCACATAACCGTGATACTGACCTCCTCACTCCTGCTCCAAATGCCCCAGCTCCACCACCCAAGTGAAGACTCCTGCTTGGTGTGCGGTTGCCCTTTGTCCATAGTCACAGAGACAATTTTCCTAGAGCAGTGGGGCATGGAACACACACAGCAGCAGGCAGGAGTTTGTGGAGAGCTATGCACGTCTCTCCACGTCATTCACAGGGCAGACTGAGAAACACCAAAGGGAAAGGAAGGTAGAGGGAAGGGCGCGCAGGCTGTGCTCCGCTCTAATGCCAGCGACCTGGCCTGACCTGCCCCACTGGACCCTGCCCTCCCTGAGCCTCCCTGCAAGCAGCTGGGGGTCCATCGGGGAGGCTTCGCCAGAAAGGAAAGTGGGAGGGAAGCTAAGCAAGGGACCAGTATCTCCCCACTGCCCCTGCTCCTCTCCTTTGCTGTGAGTCCTTCTGCTGCGGGTGGCAGAGGGACTTGCACACGCGGTGGACCAGTGCAGGCTCTGGGCACTTGGGACGTGGGACACACCTGGGCTGGAGGGGCTCCCAGACACAAGCCTGCCGTGAAGAGCCGCCTAGTGAAAGCCACAAGGGCAACACATCACCGCTCCCCTCAGTCCTGTCCTGAGTCACTGTGGGTGGACAGAGAACAGTTCCATCCTGCCTCGGGCATGGACAGTCCACAGAGACCTTCTCCTCAGCAATCTGGGCCATTCATGGCTTTAGGGAGCTCCAGCAGCAATACGTTCTGGCATATTCCAAAGACAGGGCAGCCTCTCTGTTAGGAAGAGCTGGTCCTGTTTCATTATTACCTCATCAGGATAAGGGAAAATCAGCACAGCTTGGGTAAGCACATTCTTATCTAACTACAGACCTGATGGTGGAAGGAAGTGCCTCATTGACTAGAGCAGTTTCTGTTTAGCAGATGACAGGTGAGACTGAGCTGGAACTCACAGGAAAAGATGATGTCTGGCCAAGGGGTCCTTAAGACATTCATTGGATGTAGGGCTAGGGCCTCTGAGTAAATACCACTCTCTTAAAGCCTGTGGGCTTGCAGCGTGAAGGTGGCACTGAGTACAGAATGAGACACTTTTACCTTAAGCGCCATACTGCCATTAAGGGAATAGAGAGGCTGGCGTTTGGCCACGTGCTTTTCTCCTGCTGGGGGACAGCACAGTCTCCAGGTGCTTGGGCCTCTCGAAAAGAACAGGACCACAGCCTGTTTGCCCAGGTGGGAGGGGCCTAATAATGGCATTGGCTGATGGCAGTGGAACCAGCAGAGCTCAGTAGCCTATCAGTGGCTGCCAAAGCCGGGCTGGCAGAGGTGCTGGTGTTTCTCTGGCTGGAGGAAGAGACTGCGCTCACCTGCTCTCTCCTCTCTCCTGTGTGCCACATTCTGCATGGAAAATGGGCAGCATGGACACTGACTTCTGTCTTTGTCTAGGAGCTGCCCCTGAGGTCCCCATGAAGCCCCTCATTCAGAGGACAAAGGGTTTACTTCTACTCCACTGCTGGAATTCATACACTGTTAGTCCCTCCATGGCAAATTCAGGTGGGACAGTAAAGTTTGTTCGAGGCAAGTGGTGCTGGGCAGAAGGAGGGGGAAATGAGATGTGTTCTGAAGAACTTCCTTCTCTTTAACATCTGATATGAGCTATCTTGGGAAGCCTGTGAGTCTTGGGTCAGGCTGACTTTTTCCCTATTTGCTCTGACTGCTAGAAAATTTAGAGCTACACAGTTGACGTGCTTGTTGATAATTTCTAGAAGGCTTTTTGGTAAACTAATTTTATTTTGGGCTCCCTTTACCATTTTTCCCTGGTCTTATTTATTATTCTGTTGTATGAAATCTTTCTGGAATAAAGCTTGGGAAGAAGGAATAGGTGGATGGATGGGTGAATGCATGGATGGATAGTCAGAGGGATGAATGGATGGCAAATTATCAAGACAGAGATATAGATGAGGTAAGGATAGGGCGGGAGACTTACACAGCGATAGAAAAATTATAAAACACCACTGTTTGTTGACAATAGAGGCAAAAATTAAAGAAAAATTACTGCAGATGGGCACCCGTAACACTTGATCACAAACTCCCTTTACAGCAGGGATCAGAACACAGATGTCCTTTTCAACTGCATAAAAACAAAATAAAGGGATTTTAAGGGACAGATTTTTTTAAAACGCCTTTTTAGGATTAGAGGCTTTACATGTAAAATACCATTCTTTTTCCATATTTTCACAGAGAAATATTTTTAAAGTAAGAAACAAACACAGTAATCATGAGTATTAAACGGAAACTTCAGCCTTTCAGGTTCGTGGTTTCAGGTGCTCAGAGACAAGGAATCAAGAGGTGAATTCTGAGTGTTCAACTAATTCTGCATGAACCTGGTCCCTCCCTCACCCCGTCTGCCTCTCCCCCGGGTCCAAGCTGAGCCTCGCACTGCCCTGTGTAGCCGGATTGTTAGTGGCTTTGCTGTCATCTTGTTTTAATTAGTCCCCGGAAACAAGTAAGTCTCACAGTACTTGTAATTCCATTATGTATTTAGCGGGTTCGAGGCAGGGGAGGCGCTCAGGTTCTCCCAGGAAGGCAAGGCCACATCCTGGTGAGCTTCTCTGCGGGCTCAGAGTTTCTCCACCTCACTGCCAGGTAATTTCTCGTGAACAATCATTCTCCCATTGCCCCTCCATTACTGACGCACACTGAGTACTCCAACTCAACAAGAGCTACGCTTGGGGGAAACCACCCGGGGCCTTGCCATTCTTCCCCGCACTGAGCAGATACACAAGGACTCACGTTCATAAGGTCTCTCCTCCTCCGAGCAAGTTCTCACCACTTGGGCTTTGTTTACCTCCAAGTGGAATGAATTGAGCATAAGAAGAGCCTTTATTCATTAACAACCATCTTCCCCTGCGTGAGTAATTCCCGGGGGGAAGGATACGTTGTGCCTCTGAGACAAGGTGCACAGTCTACGTGTGTAGCATACAGAGCTCTTCTCCTTCCGCCTGGGAAAGCGTGTGTTTTCAGGCCAGGAAGATCAACAAACAGGTCTCGTGTTTGACTAAGTGGAACCTTTGAGTTGGTTTCACATCTTCCTCTCTTCCTTTTCCCCTGAGACTCCCGTCTTCTGAACTTTGCCTTTGCGACTTGAAAGCGATCAGCATATACTGATTTCATCTTCAAGAAGTTGTTGGCCTAATGCGAGTGAGGTGATTGAAGCTCAGAAGACGCGAGTGGAGAGGGATGATGAAAATTCGCACTACAGAGCCCAAGAAAAGCTGTTCTCCTCGAATATAAACCTCTGGCGTGGCGGAGATCCCTTCCCCAGCGTCCTCGGCGCGTGGCTCTTGCCCTTCCCCCTTCCTGGATCGTCTTCCTTTTATTAGACATCAGTTGCATATCTGATTTTCCACTTCTGAATGTACAAGGCTGTCTGCTTTCTTCTGGCTCAATTCTCTAATTTTAATTCTCTCTGAACACATTTTCATTCCCGCCTCTCTGTCTTCCTCTTCCTTGTCCTTTCCTGAGATGGCGTGATGTAAGCCCCGGGTGTGTTTCTGTAGGGAGCGCTTTGGGACTGGGGTTGCCACAATACTTGGAACAAAGCTGCTGTACGCTTAACCTGCCGGAATGCAAGGGTGAGCACGCTGTCCACAGTACGAAGACAGTGGTTAGGGGCAGAGACATCCTGGGAGCCCTAGCACCGTCACTGTACCAAGCCCAGAGCCAGGTGCTGGAGACCAAGGTGACCAAGGCTGGCCTCTTCTCTCAGAGGTCTCACAATATGGCAGCAGAATGAAATAGCTGAATTCAACGACGTCCAGTGGAAAAGAGTACAGCCTCGACTGTTCTTCCTTTCAAGTTCATGACTGATTTCTGGTTGTATAGTAAAAGTTCGATGACAGTGACAGCAAAATAAATGCTCAACACTATTATCTTCCTAGTGTGGCTCGAACAGAGAACTGATTAAATAAATTTAACCTAAGTACTGGCAACCAGGGCACTCAGCTAGTCAGAGGTTAAAATACTGAAACACTTTCCTACTGGTCTGCAGATAATCATTGTTCCTGAGCCCTACTAAGTCCCTGTTCCCATAGCCTGGACAAGCCACCATGCCCTTTCCCTGACCTCTCAAACACCACGTGATCTAAGATGACTAGGAATCTCCAAGATCTATCTCCAGTTGTATGACCATCTTCTGTTCTAATAACCAGCGTCTGTGCCCTCTTACTTGTTAACCATTTTGCAATCGCTTTTGTGGGTGTTGATACTGCACACGGATAGCAGAAACAAGAAGATATATGCAAACAAAGTCAATGGTTGTTTGGAATTTGGTAGTCAAAAATGGCTGCAACTGTGGTGGAAGTCAGAGTGTAATGGCCATGAGATAAACAGCATTTAAGAAAATCAGTCTGTTTCATAAATGGTCTAAAGGTTGTTGAAACTCAATCATATTTTTATCCCTCTTGACCATGGAAACTAATACATTTTATTAAATGCATGTTTTTATAAGAGATACTGTGACTCTTAGCCTCCTGTGTAGTAGAGTGGTTCAATTCTCCTTCTGGAAAACTCTGTTATATTTCTATGCTTTTCATGTACAGACTGTAATTCTTTTTCTTTACTCCTTGAATGTGGTTATGTTCTATGAAACAACCAAAATCAATATCACTGAAAGACAGCTCTTAACCAATGCATTGTTTATTCTCCATATTATTAACACTAAGTTGTATGTCTGTATATTTTAAAGGGTTCCTAAATCCAAAGCTGGAGATATTGTCGCCTGTCTCTTATGCTCACCCTCTGAACGTAGACACCAACCCTGTCCTTGGTGCTATGTCTCCGCTCACTGCCCTTCAGCCCCACCCTCTTGCTATAGACTAAGGTCTGAGCTTCTCAGGGAAATAAGGAGTTGGCCATTATCCCTCCCAGATCAAGGCAGCACCCAAGGGCACTGAGGACTCGCTTGGGATGTGCTTCTCTGGAAGCCTGGACCAGAAAAAGTGGCAGGTAAATGGATCCAGACCTGCCCAGGGACAGCAGGGACTCAGCCGCCAAAAGGCAAGATTTGCCCTAATAGACTGTGTTGTCATAAAGGCTGACTGCTCTTTACTGAGATCTATAATATATGGGTAAAGTTCCATTACAGATGGAGGCATTATAAGAAATGGAAAAACTTTTTTTTTAACAAAGATGCTGTAAACAGGAAAATGAGGCTTTTCTTAACTGCAAAGTCCCAGCTTTCTCTTCCTTAACCCCTTGGTATGCCTCCTCTCCAGCACACAATAATGGTTTTTTAAGAGGTACTCTTCATTTACATACGTGGGCTGGTGATATTCTCTAAATTGTTGAGCATGGCTTTTTTAGCAAAGCATACCGTTCTGCTATTAAGGGAAACTGTCAAGCAGTTTAAGCAGAAAATCTGACTGAGTAAAATGCTGACCCTTCAGAAAGTGCAATCTGGTGACTGCTTCTGAGTATGAATACTGTCAAAATCCATCAAACACCTGTGAGAATTAAGAGAAACAGAAATCCAATGCTCAGTATCCTTAACTGGAGATCGGCCCTGGACATGGGCCTGAAGAGTTTGCATACGGTACACATTCCAAAGCTGGTGTTTGAGTCTTTCCTAGTATCCAAGGCTTTATAATTTAGAAAAGTCCTGGAGAATGTTAATCACATGCCCTCATTTGAGCACAGACATGTAAAGACCAGCACTTAAAGCTAGATGTTAACAGGCAGAATTAAAGTTCAAGCGTCCTGAAGTATCTGAGCTTGAATCTCCCCGCTATCTGTGGTACCGCATGTGTAATGAAAATGACACCCAATTAAAAAATGGGCAAATGACCTGAGCAGACATTTTTCCAAGGGCGATATACAAGTGGCCAATACACATAGGACAAGATGTTTAGCAGCACTGATTATGAGGGAACTGCAAATCAAAACCACAATGAGACACTGCCTTATGCCCACCAGGAGAGCTATGATTAAAAGCAAAACAGAAAAGCACAGGTTGGCAGGAATGTGGAGGATGGAAATACCTCTGGATCTGTTGGAGGGGGGATGTGAAATGGTACAGCTGCTTTGGAAAATAAATTCTGGATTCTCAAAATATGAAGCAGAGAATTACAATATGGCCTGGTAACTTCGCTCCACATGGTTATTCCCTAGACCTCTCTGTATTCCCTAGGCTTTGTTTGTTTGTTTCTCTGTTTTCTTCCATGCCCATCATACTCAAATCCCTTAAAGATCCATAAATTAATCTAACTGATAAAGTCAAGGGCAGCAACTGACTCAAAGATGAATAAAGAGATTCAAGTGGTTCAAAGAATACTTTTAGGCAAAACACCTCAGATACTTTATCTTGAGGGCACCCTCAGGAGCACCTCGCTACCCCAGCCCAGGCCTAGCATGTCATTCTCGAGGACCCACACTCCCTCTTCAACTCTGCCCGACAAGTCTGCCGGTGCCCTGCACTGATGAATCTTGAAATGCTTTTCTGTGGCGAGTGCTGTTGAACCTATTCTGTGGGAATGAAGGGGGCAAGATAAGGTCCCTACCTCCTCTTGGGGGCCCCCCTTGAACCCTATCCAATGACGAAAGCAGGGACTGACTGACATCACTCAATTTCTTCTCTGCTGGCTGATATTCAAAATCCTTTCCTAGTGTTTCTTTTTTTCTGTTCTTTTTTTGACAGGAAGTTGTGTTAAAATGTAAATCAGCGTTGCTCAGGGAGGCACAGCACGGTGGATCCTATCAGTCCCTTGTGCCTTGAGGGGTCCTGCAGGACCATCTGAGGGAGGAAGGGAAGCGAGAGTGGAGGAGGGGAGAGAGGGGAGGAAAAAGCATGAGTTTCCTAATGCAGAGATGTCTTCTGCATTTCTTTCTCCTGTTTGTTCTTCTCTTTGTTCGAATCTACAGTGTGGTCAGACAAACCTTTTGAACGAAGCAGACAGTTACCTTTGTTGTGAATCGTATTACAGTTTTTATTCCACCCTAATGGGTTCCTGCTCTAAACCACCCCCTGGCAATAAATACGACTCATCTGTCCTTTCCTGTCTACTGTCTGTGATGTCACCAGATGTTTGATCTTCATCTCAGCACGATTTGCATCCCTCACAGGGGACTTTCAGGCCAGGATGCTCTATGGGAGTGTACTGATCCAGAGACGCCATCTACGAGTGCAAAGGACAGGGTGATTTCCCAGGCCTGGGGAACAGCGAGAGGCTTCGGGCTGGAATGATCTTGATGGCTTCTTAGGAAGTCTGGCCTGGGTAGCTGATGCTGATGGGGAGGAGATGGTAGGGCTACAGAAGGACCTGAGTCAAGGGAAAGCTTGGAGATGGAAGTGACCAGAGTAGGCAAAGATGTGGAAAGAAATACTTGGAACTGACAGGTCTTTAGCAAGTGTCTCTTGTTGCTCTCTTATTTGACTGAGGCCTGGAGAAACTATGGGTAGCTGATAAGATTCTAGAGGCAGAGAAAAGCCAGAAATCAAGGTCATTTCAAGGTTCATTGCTGGGTGACTTGGAGACTGGTGACTACTGTGAAGAGATACATGCCTACAGAGAAAGAGCAGGTGAGTTAGGTCAAAGACACACATATGTACAAGACAGAAAGCAGAGGAAGCACCAGCAAAGCCAGTCAGGAAGGGGATAAGCAGAACAGAATTGCTAAGCAGGCAAGAAAGACACAGGAAGTGAAAATCTGATTCTTAGCTCTATCCCTGATTTACTGAGTGATTTGAATCAAACTCTTTCTGATCAAACACATTGTTTTCTTCTCTGTATCAAGATAATAGATGCTAAAAATATTCATGGATTTAAAACATGAATCCTACCTGGTATTGTGAATAGCTACCTTAAAGATAACAATATGCAGTATAACAGCCATTGTTGATTTCCTATCATCTTGTTTTGAAATTCTGTATCATTTTCAATGTTTTTAAAAATTTTATTCTCTTTAAAATAAAAAAAAGCATGAGCTCTATGTACTGGTCATGGGGACATTCTGTGTTTCCAACCACCGTCAGAGCACTGTTCCTGAAGACAATCATGCACCGCTGGGATGGCAGGCACACCTGTAATCCCAACACTCTGTGGCCAAGGCCGACAGCTCTCAAGTTCAAGTTCAATCTTGGCAATTTAGTGACTTAGTGAGACCCTGTCTAAAAATAAACATGTCTAAAAAGGGCTGGGATGCAGCTCAGTGAGAAGCCCTGGGTTCAAGCTCCAGTACTACAAATAAATAAAACAAAATAAAAATGACCCACAGATCGGGAGTTACTTTACAGAACTATTATAGGGAATAAGTGACTTGGTACTCAGGAAATGCTTTAAAGTGATTCCCAGTAAGTTGTCAATAAAGATGAGCACTTCTGTCTGTCTGCATTCCTCTCCTATGCTGAAAATAGCAGCCAGAATACAGGACAAAAGTGCACAGAGAGGAAATTTTTCCTTCTTGCTATCCACATGGCCATTTCCTCCTAACACCCGTGAGTTCAGAAACAATGGCAGGGTATGATTGGTCGTGGTGCAGCTCGATGCCATATAAACATAGCATAGTACGATACAATGCTGAGCGAGACAAGATCTAGCATTTTGAGCAGCCTTCTGTTCATCTTACAGTGATGGCGCCCGGGCCTGGCCAGGGAGAAGAAATAACAAGGTAACTGATGCTTATCAAAGCCTGGAAGTCCAGGGCTTGGTGCTCCCAGACCTGCGGCATTTTCTTAGAATCCTTACTTGGGACAGTAGTGACCCGTTATGGTGCAGAGTTCCGCGCAGTTTCCTTCTCAGCGATTGGCTCACACAGGCCAGTCTTCCCTCCAGGATAGATGTTAGCTCTTTGGTGACAGAGACAACACCACCAGCAACACCTTTGTCCCTCCTAGGGTACATGGCACTTGGCAGGCACATGAATTAAGGGACGGGTGAAAAAGGAAATGCAGTGCTGGGTGCACAGTTAGCTTGTCACTCCCGTTTCTACCGCAGAGCTGAAATGGAGATGGTGCTGTTACTTCACTGGCTTCTGGCTTAGTGTTTTGCATATCAATGGGGCTGAAAGTCTCCATTGCTTTCCCGTCCAGCCAGTGTACCTGCTTGTACTTTTCCCACCATCCCCTGCCTCTGCCTCATCAGCAGTTCTACAAGACTTCAGAATAGGGGATTTTCTTTATTAATTAAAGACCTAGGGACTCATCCAGTCATTTATTTTTTCCTTTCATATTTCTCTCCTCTCCCTGCTTCAGAGAGCCTGCACTTTCCATCACAGGTGGTTTCCTAGGAAACCTGCTTGCCACCAGGACCCCCCAAACTACACATTTCCAATAAGCGTTAGCTAATGAAACAAGGTGAAAATACATCAGCACTTTTAGAAATGACTCCACAATGGCAGGTTACCAATAGCACGCTCATTCATGGAAAGACCAAGTAATCTGCAGACTATGGGCTTTTCGTAGAGAAATCTCAGTTTACAATAGCACACTACCCTAAGGATTGAATTTTTCACAAGCCTAGAAATGGTGGGAATTGCCACCTGGCGGTGCCTTCTGAGCCCAGAGCCTGGCACCAACTGTATTTATTGTGCACAGTGAAGATTGGATGGACAGAACAAAGCCCTGGGCTAGGACAGCAGCCTTCCCTCCTGTGGCCTTTTCTCCTCCCTCCCTCCCATAGCCAGGGAACACTTCTCAGAAATCTTGAGGTTAATGTTTGGAGATGTTTAATTCATTTCTTTTCCCCTCTCTTTTTCTCTGCTCTGTTTTAGAAAACAGCATGCTCCCAGATCCCTCATTCAAAGGATGATTCCACCCTTATGCAAAGGCAGAAATTACTTACACGGGACTTGCTGCCTCAGCTTCTAGTCTTCACACCCAAACTCGCTGCAGAGATGCTGCTGGGATCCTTGGATGGAGCAGAGCGGGGATGGGCACAGAGCAACATGAAGAGAGGCCGTGGAGCCTTGACCCTATCTTTCTCAATATGCTAGAATATGCTGGAAGATACAGAATTCTGTGGCCAAACCAGGATCCATTCACATGCTTCCACTGGGAAAATGCACAGATAGAGCAGACAGGATTTTATTTAAAAAAATGTCCATCTGATCAACTCCCCTTTCCCCAGGTACCCTTATCCCTGGGCTCTGGGGACCATCCTTCTCCACTCCACTCCTAGAAGGTCAACATTGTTAGATTCTGCAGATAAGTGAGATTATACAGGCTGGTCTTTAAAAAATAAAATGGTTAAATAAATAAATATCTGCCTGTCATCTTGGTTGTGTTGATCAAGGGGACACCAGGGAACAGATGTCTATAGCTGGCATCTTTTGTTGAGCTTTGGCATTCAGCCTGAGCTTTGGCACCCCAGACCTTTACCCTATTCTGCAGCACAGCCAGGAAAGAGACAAGACCCAAGGGAAGATGGTAGTATTGGGTTCCCGGGAATGCTGAGCCCCGGACATGGTGGGCCCAGGACTCGGCAAAGACTCACGGGCCCAGACAAGGTGAGGTGCAGAGAGCAAGGCTCTCCTGCAAGAGCTTGGTTTCCACCATGCAAGGCTGACAATAATTAGCATCAAGGACCATGATGGACTGCAGCATAGAGACCTTTGCTCAGTGTCTATACGCCATGTGAGAAGGACAAGACTGAAAGGAATTCCTGTGCATCCAGAGCAATGACGCCTTAGAAGGAAGTTAATTCAGTTTTCAAATGGTAAAGAAATGAACACTCTTACACATTGAGCTTTATGGGTAAAGGTCATTCCTGCCCCCAGATAAATGCTAATTTTTTATTTTTCTCATGAAGTGAAAGTTAGAAACAGTACCTATTAGTGGTGATCCTCTAGCACACGCATTGTTGTGCTTTTCTTTTAAGACAAAATATGTTACTGTAGAGTTGTTTTTCTAAACCAGAACCTCAGTGTTCAGGGTTTAAAACTGCAGTGTTGGCACTTTGCAATAACTAAGTGGGTTTTGGGTTGCAGCTTGGTATTTGATCTCTACAAGGTTTGCTATCAGAGGCATATGCTAAATCTGAGAGCTGCTCCTGTCATTCGACTCTCATGACAGACATTACCCATCAGTCATTCTTTCCTAAGTACACACGCACAGAGAGAATCATAGCAGCTTCAGCACACGGTACAGGCTCCAGGCAGACAGAACCACCGATGAGAACTGGTATAAACCAGGACTCCTGCCCATTTACCAGTGTGTTGAAGGCAGATTTGTCCAACAACTGCTCTTTCCAATGTGAGTTATCAATAAGAAACAGAACCTAGGAAAGCATCATCACTGTCTATTCCCCATCCCTCCTGACTTTGCTCTGTATGAGGAAGTACATTTTTCAGCTCTCTTGCTAGCTGGTTTCACCAGTAGGAAGTACTGAAAGTGGGTTGGAGGGCAAGAGGATGCATGGCCTTTCTCTGGGTTTCTCATACCCCTCTGGACTGCCCCCCTTTCAGACTTACTGCTTACCAGGCACCCCTGCTGCCTTGCTAGTCCTGAGCCATGGTTCTGGCTTGCAGCTTGGGTAGCCACACTTCTCAGAGGGGTCCTGACAGCCTAAAGGCAGTTGTATCTTCTTGCTGTCCCTTCAGCGTTCTCTGCTTGGCCTCTTGGCCATCCAGAACAGGGGTGCCCAATTCCCTGTCCTAAGACTTCTGGTTTAAGTACTTGACTGGGAAGCACCTGGAAATGACCCCAAAGAGGTTGGGCAGGGAGGTTCTCTCTCCTGACTTCAAACACTGGCATATAGGCATCAGGGGCCCCTATATCTGCTGTGAGGGAGCCACAGGGTGATGGAGACAGAAGATCTCCACCCAGGAAGGTGTAAGCCATGGGCCCCCGAGGATGCAAAGCAGATGAGAAAAGTCACCCATCATAATCATAATGCAAAGCTGCCTCTAGGACCTGAGAAAGTCCTGCTTCAGTGACCTGCTGGATCTCAGCAATATGAGAGGTCAGGCCTCATTTCAGGGATGTGTGAATCTCTTTTAAAGACAACCAATTACCAGGTCTCCCATGTTCCTTAACTTATTTTTATCTTAAATGTAGTTCCTTAAATCTATGTAATCACCAGAAATATAATCTCCCTGTGCATAGGGTTCTTAGGTAAGTATATCAAATAAAAATTTAAATTCTTAGGCATATAAAATCAATACAATCCAAATTCATAACACTGATTAAACCTGGTCAGAGGTGCTATGAACCTGGCCAGCACTGCTATCAGCACGAGTAAGTTTCTGGCTCCCCTGGCTGGGTTCCTGTGGGCATGGGGTATCTGTGTTACCGCGTGCTGAGCAGGAGCCAATACCTCAGCACTGCTTTCCTGCTAATCATCTGCAAAACTTGAACAATGCAGGGTGACATCTGCAGCCAACATTTGGCAAAGGCATAACACTGGCTATTAAGTAAAGCTCTGGTCTTTCCTCATTAGCCTGAAAAAAATACAGTCCACAGAGCAATTGTAGCCTGGTACGAAACTATGAATGAAGTGGCCATTAACCAGTTCACAATCCCTCACGCTTAGTGTTTGTAAGATCACTGTGTTGACAGTGTAACATGTAAACTCCAGAACACACCCTCTGAGAGAAGGGGCCAGTACTAGTATCCCCAAGCCCAGCTTAGCAGGGTGACAGTAAACAATGAGCCGCCCTTGCAGAAGCTTGGGTCTCAAGAATTAGAGCTCTAAGAACTAGCAGTAGTGTCCCGGCAAGTAGAGATTCTCCTTCCTGGACAACCTGAAAGGGTTGAGTGCATGAGTTAGGTGTCACCATCCCCACTTTAAAGCTGAAGGAACCAAGACTTAAAAAAAGGAAGTCACTTCCCCAGTGCCTTTGAGAAATCAGCACCCCTGGTTAGCTGCAAGCCCCACCCCACGTGCACCATGCCATCGCCTCCAACATGTGTACTATGGTCTGCAGTGCTCCAAATCTGTGGTAAGATGAAAGGGTTAAATTCCTAAGGAAGAAAATGCCTATAGGCTTAGTTTTAGGCACAGAGTCTAGCAGACTTCCTTACATTTTATGAGTTTTATGTACAGAAAACGAAATCAAGTAACTGCTGATAGATGCTGTGCAGTGGTGGGCACCCTGGGAGAGCTCTGGGACACAGAAGTAGTGACACTGAAAGTTAATGTGAGAGAAGAGCAAGAGTGAATGGAGGTTTCAGAGGAAAGTAATCAAATCTCCGTGGAACATGTGCATCAGGAAGGCCCAATACGCTTTATAGCCATCTAGATGGGCACTTTCTGAAAGCAGGAGGCCCTTCATGGACTTGGTAGAGGAAATCCTCCCAAGAACAGAGCCCCAATGTGTCACTGATCCAAATCCCTACCCTTGCAGCCTTGGGGTTCAGGTCTGAAAGCCACAGCCAACATCTAGACTGACTGTAAAGCCAGGTTACAGAAACGTCTGGAGGCCCCTAGGTCGGACCAGGCTAATGACAGCTACACCAGACTGTCCTGAGACCAAGGGGCCTGGCCTAACACCGGAGCCTTCGAGCCTTCTCCAGGGCTCTTAGTCTACCTCTGTGCCCAAGTGGAGTCCCAGGGCTCACTGCCTCTAGGCACTTTCTTCCTTAGGAATTTGACCCTTTCATCTTACCACAGATTTGGAGCACTGCAGACCATAGTACACATGTTGGAGGCGATGGCATGGTGCACGTGGGGTGGGGCTTGCAGCTAACCAGGGGTGCTGATTTCTCAGAGGCACTGGGGAAGTGACTTCCTTTTTTTAAGTCTTGGTTCCTTCAGCTTTAAAGTGGGGATGGTGACACCTAACTCATGCACTATCAGCAGGGACCATAACTTGGCAAATGGCATTGTCCCCATTACCCCAGAGACCAACCAGTGCCTGCAGGAGAAAGTCCTGCTCATCTGGCTGCAGCAAGGGCTCCCTGGTCCTTTGCCCCAGGTGGTCCGCATGTAGACGTGCTATTAGCTCCCTACCACCTAGCACACACTCAATTCCACATCTGGCCACACTTGTTTTCCAGGTGAGATGAACCCAAAACCCAATGTCTGTCTTCCACATCAGGCCCAGGACTCAGAGCAGGCAGAGGCACAGGACAGGATACCAAAGCACTATGGTGACACAACAGCAACCCAAGGCACAAGATTCCAAGAGGCAGGGGTAGCTGGTAAAGAGCAGCCAGGCAGGGCCTGAGCAGAAAGGGCCTCAAATGCCATTCAAGGGAAGAACTCTTCTCCTGTGAGCAGTGGGGGAAGCTAGAGAAGAATTTTGGGAAGGAAGATGGCACAGTTGAGTTTGTGCTTAAGGAGAGTTGCTCTGCTGCTAAGGACTTAAGATATCAGGGTGAGGGAGCTATGGAGGGAAGCAGCTTGGTGAGGATGCAGGGCACAAAGTTGGCCAAAGACTGGCCAGTGCTTCATGTGGATGAAGGAGAAGGGAGAGACAAAGCCGCACAGAGGAAGTGGAAACCAACTAGACGTGGGCAGTAAGGAAAGGTGAGTGTGCGAACGTAACCAGCTGCTGGCTTGGTGCCCGAGACTGGGCCTGCGTGGTGGCACTCACTGCCCAGGAACAGCTCCAGGGGCTCGGTGGAGCTGTACTGACCCTGAGGTTCTGGAATAACCAAAGGACGATGGGAAGCACAGACACAAAGCGAAGCCCATAGGAAAATAAAGGTTCTCTAACTCAAGGCTGTGGGACAGCAATGTGAGTCTAGAAGAAATACTAGAATAGGAATTAGAACACTGTCACCTTACCACACACTCGGAATGCTACCACCACAAAGCGAAGCTTGGAGGTAAAAGAAATCCTAGTAATATAGTTGGTTGTGCCATAACCCCAATATAGTATGAATTCACCCTCTAATGAGCATAATAATTATTAAATACATTTTCATACTAAGACTTCAAAATTTAGCATGCTTTTTATGCTTACAATACATGTCAATGCAGACTGGCCACATTTCCAGGGCTCAGTGTGGGGTTATGACCTTCATAGTAGATACAGTAGCTGTCACTTATTGGCCCAATTACAGCTATTAAGTGGGCATTTGTCCAATACCAGTAAATTGCAATGGCTACCCTAAGAGCTTACTGTGGCGATGCATGTGCTCCCCAGTGCCATTTTGTAGTTGGGATTTAGGTGCAGCCAGGGAGCTCTGGTGCAAATTTATCCAAGGGAAGAAAGCCCAGAGCTCTGAACTCTACTGCAAGAGTGGATGGTCACACACAGACTGATTGCTTCGGCACGCCCTCGTGCGGGAGGGACACAGGTCAGGCTGCAGGTGTGCGTGAGGCACTGGAAACCACAGCAACACCAATAGGTTAACTTGGTCACTGACCACACTTTACTCCTACCCACATTACTATTCACCAGGAGTTTGTCTTTCTCTGCTTCTTGGAATGTGGGAACTTCTGTTACTTAATTACATTCCTGGGTTTCTTTAGCTAGTTGCTGCATGCATAGAGACACCAGGCAGCAGTACGCTCAGCTTAGGCTAAATGTTAATATTCTCGACAGCTGTCCAAGGGCCTTACTTAAGAACTGTCACCTAGCTACGGTGCACGTACAGTAGAGGTAGCCGTCTTACTGCGGAGGATGCTCCAAGAGCCCTGGTGAATGTCTGAACCCTTAGACGGCACCCACCCCTGAACACACACACTGAAATTGCACGACAGCTGATGTGACAGCTAGGACGGCCATTAAATGACTAACAGACGGGCAGGACACTCAATGTGGACACCTCAGACAAAGGGATACGTCATGTCCCAGTGAGATACAGCAGGATGGTGCAAGACTTCACACTACTCAGCATGGTGTGTGGTTCAAAACTTATAAATTGTTTATTTCTAGAATTTTCCGTTGAATATTTTCAGACTGTAAGTAACTGAAATGTTGGACGGTGCAACTGTGGGTAGTAGGATGCTACTGTAAATTAAAGGTTGCTTTAGGCCCTGCGGAATAACGTATAGATCAAAATCTTGCCCCAGTGCTGCTATATACACTGGCATATCCACTGATTTCACCTTCATAGGCACCAATTTTAAAATAAAAGACACAATACACGTACATACACGTATAAGGGCTAAATATGAATCTCCAACCAAACAAGCTACAGAGATCAAAGAATAATGGGAAATCCATGTATCTGATGGGGGTTATTATAATTTGTAAAGAATTTTTTTTTAAGGAAAGGCTTTAGTTTCTGTTAAGTTCATGGTATCTTACATTATATTTTCTAAATTGGCTTTCTTAGTATGAAACACAGTATTTTTCTTTGAAATCTTTGGTGAAATGGCCAAGTTTTACTTTCCCGATTTACCAAATAGATGCAAGTTCATTCTCTCTGGGTAAAATAAAAGAGACCTTATGTCACTTAATAGCCTCCTCCTGAAGGCATTTTTATACCTTTGAAGACACTAAATTATTACCATTAACATAATTTATTTTGACTATTAGTATGGAGTTAATGTACCAGTCGCTACCACTCAATCATATGAAAAGCACCACACTAGAAAGAAGTACCACGGCCTTCGAAACATCATCTGCTTCTGCTTCTAGCTTAGAATGTGTGTTCCAACTTGTTTTCAAGAGAAAGGGGCCGGGTGCCTTTGTCTCATTTGCCATCTCATCGGTAACACTTTCTCTTTGCTGGTACCATCTCAACAGACGGAAACGTGTTTGTTGCCTGGCACTCACTGTGAGCACTTAATAAGTGCTCCTCCAGTGGATAAAGTAAATGAACTTGAAGAACTGCCAGCGTCCTTTTCCCTTCTCAGAGATTTTGTTACTTCTCCCCGCTCCCTGGGTTAGGATGTAGCAAACGGATCTGAAGGAAAATTGAACAGAATTGCTACAAATAAAACAACCCTTTAAGCTTCCGCATGTCGGAGCTGCGCATTGCCCCGGGTCCACTTGGTCCATCTGTCCTTTGCTTCGCCCCCCACCCTGACTTCCAGCTAAAGCACGCAGACTGAGGTGAGATCCTGGCACACCGCCTCTCCTCTCTGCTTTCCCAATAGAATGCCTCCCTCTGCAAGCGCTGCTGGCCCCCCGGCCTGGGACTGGCCCCAGGCCCTGCGGTCCCCTCTGCTGAAGGCCACTGCCCTGTGTTTCCTGGTCTCAGGGCCACCGGAAGGCCTCCAGAGAGGCCCTATCAGCTCCAGAGCCCACAGGGCATTGCCAGCAGTGAGGAAAGGGACTTCCTCACCGACCGTGACAGCCCAACAGCTACCAAGCTGGTGTTTTCCGTTTGCTCTGGGCTCTTCCATCGCAAGGCTTTCATTCGTTCGTCCTGGCCCAGGCCTCAAGCAGCAAAGCCTTCACTGCTGGAACACCAGGCTGCTCTGGAAGGGATGCCTGAGAGCCAGAAGGGATGTCCCTGGTCTCCAGCCTGGGTCTCTGCCCCTCTCCCTTCCCATGGCAACGAGCTTAGGGCCACGCACATAGGCAGCGCTGACTCTGGCTTCTGCCCTGGTCCCAGGAACCAAGCTGCCTGTGGACTCGCACGGTTAAAGATGTAACCAGTGAGCTAAAGCACAGGCCAATGCTGTGCGCCTCACCTCCTGATATTCCCAGGGCGCAGCAAAGGTGCAGAACGCTCCCTTTCCTCCTGTTCTGCACTTCTGAGTTGCTGGGAGGAGCATGTGGTATTAGGGTGGTGGAGGCAGACAGCTCTGGTGGAAATGTTTTCTCCGTTTGTCGTTTCCAAGGGTGGGAGGGACTCAGCCTCCCCCCCGCCTGGGTTTCCCATTTTAGAATGAGGTTGAAAATACATGCTTTCCAAATTTCTTATGAAGATTAGAACTTTTAAGCAATTTGTCCTTGCAGTAAATGTTCAATAAATGCAAATTACTACTATAATTCTTAAAATATCATATGTTAAAATATGAAATATTTAAATTTTAATAACTAACGTACATTTTATTAATATACTATGTTGCATACTACCAATTATACATTACTATATTAGCATATTTTATTAATATAATAACAAACATATGCTAAAACATATATATCCCTATCTTGTGCTAAGATATTACTGTATTGGTGCCATTATAATGATCATTTATATGTTGTTGTATTACACTGATATAGTGTTGTAGCTAAATATTAATACTGTTTTGTAACAATGCCAGAAATTAACTTGTCTTGCTATTTTTAGCTAGTTTCTGACCCTTACTGAGTTATGCTGCAAACAAGGAAGCGAGGAGGCAGGCAAGCGTTTTTTCCCCATTTTCCTAGAGTAAGCACAGCCTTGTTTTATCTGGAAAATAAACATTTGCTTTTGCAATGAAAGTAAAGCCCTTGAAACCTCTTGAAATGTAAAGTTCTGAATGTCAGTTAGGGAACAACAAAGTCCCTAAACAGAGGCCGGTGCAGGGCTTCCATTATAGTTTCTCTACCACAGAGCTCCGGATCCCTGGTACCTCTTAAAACTTCAGAAAATGTTAGTTCTTATATTAACATAAGAGGACAGGCTAGGAAAAGGAAAGCAGAAACGACCCAAGACTCCTGCCTTAGTGTCCCCACACTGTGGAACTTGCCCACCCCAGCACGACCAACCACACCAGCACACAACACCTATGCAACGCCTGGTATTTGTCCACCAGCTCTGAGGGCCTATGTGTGATGAGTTGGTCACAGGTATGTTCCAAAGGCTTGCGATTCTGCTGTAACATGTGTGTACCCAGTATACAAGGCTGAACAAAATACGGTGAAGCTTGCTGTCCAGAGACTCACAACCCATTGCAGACAGCAGCAAATGAATATGAGCTCACTCAGATGGTGCAGAAGACTTGTACAAGCTAAGCAGACCCTACTCTGAGCAACCACAGAGGGTGAGGCATCCAACTTCCCACCCAAAGGTAAGCTGAGACAGACCGGGCAGAGTGGTGTGCAGGGCTTTAGCCAGAAAGAACAGCACCCTCCAAGGTCTGGAGGTGTACTCAGGAGCAGCTGGGTGGTCTAGAGGCCAGACAGAGGAGAAGATCTATGTTCCTTCAACACATGGTCAAAGAACCACTTAGATCCAAATCCTTTGGCCTTTTGTGAAAAATGCAGCTTCCTGGGCCTACCTGAGGCTTACTGAATCAGGACCTCTGGAAGCGGGGCTGGAAATCTGCATGTTACACATTCTCAGGTGATTTGAGGGGCTGGAAGAGAAGGAGGAGTGAAAGGCAGAGGAGGTGGTGAGGTTCAGTCACAGAGAGTCTGGAAATCCAGGCAGATAGTGGGCTTTTCTGTGAGGAGCACATGGTAATGGTTAACGAGCGGCTTGGGGAGCAGTGGGGCATTCATGCTTTCTGGTTTCTGGATTGTATCTACTGTTGTGAAAAGTGCATGACAGGCTGTTTAATTTTTTAAAAAATACTTATTACAGTAAAGGATTTAAAAAATATTTATTATCTTGCCATTGATCTCCCTCAAAATACTACTACTCACTTCAAACACTCTTATCCCATAGTTCTTGCCACTTTCTGCAGCAGTTCTGGAAGTCCTCTTTCATGTCTTTCATTCTGCTATTGCAGCTGCCTTCGTGCCCTGAATTAATTCAAAGCATTTACATTTCATGGTCATTTTGACCTTGGGGAAGAGTCTGAAGTTGCACGGTGCCTGACCTGCTAAATAAGGTGGATACACTGTAATGTTACAATTTGACAGAAATTGCTGTAGACATTGTGAATTGACCCACAGCGGCACAACTAAAGACATTCATGGAAGGGGACTTCCAGAACTGCTTCAGAAAGTGGGACGAGGCCTGGGCTAAGTGTGTTTGAATGAAGGGGGAGATTTTGGGAGGGATTAATGGCAATGTGTCTTTTACCATAATTGTGTTATTTAAACATGCGCTATATTTTTTGATCAACCCTGTATGTCTAACTTAAATCATGCAAGAAAGAAGTTTTTTTTTTTTTTTTCTCGAGAGGATCCCTCTTGGCTTACACTGAATCTACAGTCTTTTTTTCTAAACAACACAGCTACCATAATTATTTGTGGTGAAAGGTCTTATTGTAATGAGAACTGATCTGTGCAGTAAAGCCGTCCGTTTTACCTCAACCTCTTTGAGCTGAACCTTGACAAATGACAGGTAAAGACCCAACCTGGCAGGAACCTTGCGGGCACAGGGGGGTTTTCCTCCGTGTTTCAGCTGCAGCATCATCCGGAAGACAGATTGTCGGCTTTTTTTAGTTGCATTCACAATGACAATTTGTTGCAAACATATGCCATGAGATTTGCATTTTTGTGTATATTTAGTCATATATTTTTTCATACATCCATCCTACTAATACTTCACATTTATAATATGGTGTGCAAGACCTCACAGGCAGGAACTAGTTTACTTCTCACAGTAACCTATGACATAGGGGCTATGATCATATGCATTTTGTATACGAGGAGACAGGCTCAGAAATATTATGCCCTAGCAAGTGACAGAGCTGGAATTCGAATCCAGCTGATCCCACTCTGAATCGTCTCCAGGCCCACGCCCTTGAAGGGGACTCTGGGAACCCAGTCTCTCCCTCTTCTGCTTTTTCACATCTTGGCCACCAGGGGCGCACCTCTGCTCCACGTTGCACTCCACACCGTATGGTGCTAACTCAGCAGAGGCCCCAAATCCACGGGCCGATCAATCAGGAGCTAAACTCCCCAAGACTGCGAGCCTCAGTAAGCCCTTTCTCTTCCAACTGACCATCTCACGATGTGCTGTAGTACTGAGAAGTTGACTAATTTAGAAAATCTAACCAAATAAGTATTCCTATATCCTCCAACTTCCTCTCTGCAACTCACAGATATCTTGAAAGGAGTCATTGTGAAAAGGAATTGGGTTGTTTCCTGCTTGAACCCAGCTGAGTTCAGCAGTTCACCAAATACTTTACTGCACCTTGTGGTAAGAGAGTCTAATGAATGCCTCATACACAAAGCTATTTCTGCTTTTATTGGCTATATGGTAAAAATTCCACAGCACCACGGAAATGTGGAATGTCTGCGTTGGCTCCTCCTAACTTCCCAGGCAGGGTGAATCCTTACCTGTCTCAGAGATTTCTTGACTAGGGAGTGTCTCAACCTTTCTTAGGAAAATGTGTTGTTATACAGAAACAGTTCCTGGAATGTAATGTAAACCTGTCATTCATGAGCTCCCGGAAGTCCCTTTTATTCAAATCTCCATTAAGATGAAGCACAAGCTGTCATGAGCTTGTGTCTAATCCTGTGCATGGTGTTATCTAGTATATTTCAAATAACTGTCAGGTCTCCCTTAGTCTTACTCTGTGTGGGCTAAATCACTCCTTAGCATGATTTCTGGTTTACAAAGTTCTTCAAGCAAGAGGTTGCAACATTTCAAGTGAGTCCACGTATCAGGAATGTGGAACAAGCTGGATCGTTTCAGGGACTATTCTCCATGGTGTCCTGGCAGTTTTAAGAAGTTTTAGCATGATTCTAAGCATCCTTCAGGGTTTCATATACTGTATGATAACTGGTAAAAAAAGGCATAGAACTTTTGACTATACTTTTTTTATTTTTGTTATCTATATTATGATTTTAGTATTTTGACATCTTAAATCTACATCTAATGTGCTCCAAAATTTTCAGTGTGGGCTAAGAAGGACAGCTCTGGAGCAAAGTCTGGCAGACAAGAGCTGGGCTGGCTGAACGGACGCTTGTGCTAATTTCAAGTGCCTCTTTATCAGCTCAACTTCAATTTCCCTTCAAGGATCCCTTCTATCGAGTGGACTGATCTCAGAAGACTTCTTTAAAAAAGCTATTTATTCCACAAATATGAACCCCACCCATGCCTTTAAAAAAAGTACCTGAAGTGCAATAAATGACGCAATGTCTGCGAGGCAGAAATAAGACAGGTTCAGACAGATAAAAACACACCATCCCTGGGGAGTTAGATCATTGTAAGCTGACAGCAGATATTAAAGGCAAAACTATTGGAATATAAATCCTAATTAACATACAAAATAGTTATTCAACTTTTTAAAAGTTAATGTTCTATCTCTTTTAAGGAGGTTGATTTTGATCCCTTTCTATTCACAGCACAAAGGGTTGGTAAAACACAGCTGTAATTTTGTGTGAGTATAAAAAATGAACCTCCAACCTTTCTACTCGCTCTTCCTTCTCCTCCCCTCCACTCTCTTCCTTTCTTCTCCTTCACATTTTTTTTGACGCTGCAGTTTCTTCAGAATCCACTCCTCACACCCATATACAGGAAAGACTTGGCTTGATTTTATGTGCCTAGGCCAGGAGCACACTACGAGTTCTGCAGCAGGCACTGGCAAGCAGGGGTCACAGGAAGCTGAAGAGGAGGGCACATTTCTGCCAGCCTCATTCCCTAGAGGCCCTGCTCTGAGGACTAAAGAGAACCGCGGATGTTGGAGGATTGAAAATGGAATTTCAACAGTATGCGATCACCAACCTCTGTAACGGTCCTGCGAACCTTTTCCGTGATTCATCTTTTTTCTCTTAAAAAATCAAAAGGACACGCATAAAAAGTACACAAAGATCACGAATTATAAAATTTTTCCTTTACCCTTAGAGGAGAAATAACTTATTCAGCTTCTCTCTGTTTTCTTTCTGCCCACCTCCAACCCTTCTCCTTGGCAGGTCTGCCCAGTATATGTTAAGTAACAGTCAAGGCCCTCTTAGTATTACCTTGTGTGGGCTAAACCTTCCCTTAGTGTGGTTTCTGGTGTACAGAGTTCCTCAAACAAGAGGTTGCAGTATTTTATGCGAATCCACATATTGGAACTACGGATCACACTAGATTGTTTCAGGCACTATTCTCCCTGGAGTCCTGGCAAAGTTTCAGGAAGTTTGAACATAGTTCTAAGTGCACTGTAGACTGGACTGGACATGGGAGAAGACGAGGTGGATGCCCAGGGAACACAGCCCAGAGCCAAAGCTGTGCATCACTGACAGCGCACTGACTAAAGAAAACCAGCTGCCGCCCTGGCTGTCTGCAGGCACTCAAGTGTGGCCGTCCACCTGGAGACAGAGGGTGCTCAGGTGCCCTCTTTGAAATGGCCTTAATTTCAATGCTCATGCACATTTTGCCCACCCTATTTTGCCACTACCAGTTAACCTCATGCATATTTATGTGCCAATTATGCAAATCCCAAGATAAAAATGCATTAAGCACCCATGATTTAGACTGGTTAAGTCTATTACATAGCATAATGAAATTACTGCATGATGTCCAATTTACCTCAACACTCGCTTTCAGCTGTCAGTAAGTTATTAAGTAACCAAAGGCTCTGAAATTGAGCCCTAGGATGCTTCCTTTGTCTGCTCTTGTCATGATTCCAGGAAGTCAGAAACTTCAAGCCAGCCCCTGATCAACAGGGAAAATACTCCAGAAGAGTCTTAATAAGGCATAATGTGATCAAAGTTTGGGGATGGCAACACAGGGTCACTGGTACAATCTCTTTTGACACATTTTTAAAAATCCACTGGGTAACTTTAACAAGATAGGACCTGGCAAGTTAGGGACTGAAGCTGTCTCAGTGAGTTTCTCCTCTTGCAGTCTTATCCTCTGAGTTATGATAACACTGCAGGTTATTGAATTCAGAGGTGATTTGAATTTTCAGTATGGAAATACCAATTTCTAGTGTCAGAAATGCAGCAATTAAACAGAAATTCACAGAAGCCATTTGAAACACACTAGCAAATCCCTTGAAACCTAAAATATGGAAAGGCTTGTGTGTGGGTCAGTTTGCTACATAGAGATCTTAGGTTTGAACAACACTGGCAAGACTCAAACCTCCATACTTCCCATGTTCACTAGAGCAGGCAAGGTTCGGGGAGCTAGTCATGGTGTGCATTCGGCTGACAAGCAGGACCTGAGAGCGGGCTGCACTGATGCTCGCTGTTCCCCTCCATCATGCCATCTGAGTGGGTTCGAGCTGTGTCCCACCTCATCTGTAGGGAGAACTGCCCTCCAAGTGCAGGAGAGTTGTGGTTGGGAGGGTTGTGTGCTCACATCCACAGATCCGCTTGGCATTGGTGAGTGCACAATATCAGAACAATTTAGCTGAGGCAGTCATTGCAAAAACCTGGTCAAGTGAACAGATTGTAAGACTGTTTCCTAAAGCACTCAAACCTCAGCCTGTCTGCAAAGGGAACCAAGAAGCTGGCTGCCTTTGCTACTCTCTTGGCTTCGGTAGAGGCTGCCCAGTCAGTAAGTACTGTGTTCACAGCTTGGGTCCCAGTGTGCTCTAGGCAAGCAAGCTGCCTTCACCCACATGCTCAGGGATAGCAATGGGCCACCCTGGGGTCTCCAGGGAGACCCCCAGCCACTGCAGGGGCTGGAGTGAGAACCTTTGAACCAAGTGTCACTTGAGGCACTGTCCTTCTAATGAATGGCTATCCAAGGGTCTGTGCACATGACAGGGATAGACTCTTCCTGAAGAACAGGGGCTTTCCTATGCAGGACCTCACTTCTAATATGCTCTCCAAATGTCATGGTCACACTCGTTAACTAGCAAGGGGACAGTGCTCCCTGGCAAAAGGGTCTATTTGTGTCCCAGTCACTGAACACAGCATAAGAGCGATGAGGTACATTGAGGCTTATCCTACTGGCTTTACCTTTGCAGTATATTTAGAGAGCAATCCCCTCAGATTTTTGATTAAACACAGTGATATTTCTAGCATTATTTAAAGCTTTTGAGCCATCCACTTACAGTCATGTGTGGATTTAACAGATACCAAACAGCCCCCTCATCATCTGAGCTGTGCATGGAAATTCCATCTTCAAGGGATCCCTTCCTCAAAGCAAAAGCAAACTCCAGCCAAGGAGAATGAGTACTCAGTCCTCAGGAGGCTCAAACTAGTCCCCACAAGCATTTCTAAATGTCACAGGACCAAGTTCAAGACATGAGATCAGTGTGGCGCTCACAATCCTTTCTGCAGGCTGCCTAGTTTTCTGAGAATATGCTGCCTTCCAGAATGCATTAACCTACTTTCCACAGAGAGGATTCCCCCGATCCTCCCGCTCTGAACAAGAGGAGGAGGAGAAGAGATTTCAAGTGTGAGCTGGGCATGCTCTTTGCCTTAACGGGTTACCCTTCCTGCTAAACATCAAAGCAGTCTGAGCAATTGGTATTTCCTGCAAAGGCACAGCTTGCAGGATAGCATGGCCCCAAAGCAAGAGTGATTGGAAATCCTGCTAAAATATGGCTGTCTAATCAACCGAGAGGAGGGCTCATTCACTAAGATTCCCATTGTCCACGCTGACAGATGGCTCACTCCCCCCTGCTCACCCCCTCTCCCCAGCCGCGCTGCCTGGAAGGCAAAACCTTTTCTTTGACCGATCAGTTGCGTTCACCAGCTAGTTCTGAAATAAGACAAAAGCTCTCTGAGTCTCCTCTTCCCGGAGCCTGCTCCGCACCTCAATCAGCATCGAAAGGAGCCGAGATTCATTCTCCTTACCTTCGTCCGCATCGGAGACAGGAGTCCTTCCATGTTGCCGGAATCCTCATGCCAGTTTCCCTCTTCTGCAAGTTACTCAGTCCGCCAGTCCTCCTTAAGCATCCCACATAAAAAGAGCCATGTCGGGAGCTGCCGGTGGCTGCAGGCTCCCGGTGGCGCCGCCGCACCGCACCGGTCTAACTTGAATCCCCAGCGCCTGCAAAGCGCTGGGCTTGGTGAAGTCTGCTCCTCTCCTCACCCTCTTTCCCTGGCTTTCTTCTCTCCCTGCTCTCTCCTCCCTCTCTCCTCCCTCTCTCTTTCCATAATCTGCCTACAGCTCTCTGTGTACCCTGCTCACTTGACAAATGATCCCTGTCTTAGGTATCGCATTGGCGCCAAGAGATGTGGTCTGGACCAAGCTACAGGGCAGCTAACCCCACGGGAGGTGAGGCTGAGCTTTGCCTGAGTGTCTCAGCACTTCCCAGACAGGGTCTGCAGCTTATCTCCTCCAGAGCTCATGGCACTGCTGTAGGCTTCATTCATTCATTCACTCACTCACTCACTCTGCATCCATGCATTCATTCCTCCTGTGAAAAGCCGGGCTTGCACAGCAATGGAAGCAGTTGACACCATTACTCAGCTGGTTTTCTGCTCTCTGTACTGACAGTAGAAAAAGAAATCTGACCACATGGATATTTCAAAATAGCCGTTTGCTTAGTCCAGTGAGGAGGTAACATCTGGATAGTCAACTGGGATTTTTGCAGTTTGACCAGATGTTTAGGAATATATAGGCACAGCTTCTTCTCAGGGAAAGTTTCAAATACAGATTTATGGACTCCATTCTTCAACAGCTGAGCACTAAATAGTAAGTGTGCTTGTGTGTGTGTGTGTCTGTCTGTCTGTCTGTCTGAGTGCACGTGAGTGCGCTGTCCAGGACTCCAAATTAATCAGGACTGGCTGCTTCATTCAGCATTACTGGTCGCTTGGAAAAAGTACACAGTGAAAGAAAAACAGCAAAGGCCTGGATCAGGTATAACAAAATTAAAAAGATGAGACATCCCCAGACTTCCGTACAGAAGTGACTCGATCTATCTGTTTTAACTGATGACTCCTTGATTGTAGCTAAGGATTTCATGCTATTGTAAGGGCTCAGGACATGCTCATATATTTAATGTGCACGAATTCACCAGTTTTTCCATTTTAATTTTTAATAGGCCGTGTTTGCAGTACATAGCGGTTACATCCCTCCTGCAGAGTAGGGACATGGACACAACACACCCTAATTCCTGCTCCTGTCCCCTTCCTCTACCCTCCCTCTGCTCACCTTCCATCTCTGTTCCCTCCCTTTTGCAAAACACCTATTTCCCTATTGTTACGGCTGTGTCTAGATGCCCCCCAAGGCCTCATGCATGGAAAACCCCATCTTTGAGGGATCCCTTGCCCCACATAGGTGGGGCTTTTTTGGAGGTGGCTGGATCTAGAGTGTGTGATTGGTTTATGGTGCAATGCTAGGATTAAAAGTGCTAGGATTAAAGGGTGGGTGATTGCTGGATCTGTCCACTGACTGGGTTGGCACTGCCCTAATCCCGGTAGCCTACATACAGTGTAAAGGACAGAAACAGGCTTGTCTTGTCCCTTGCTTTGCCATCTTCTGCCTGCCATGAACTGCTCTCCTCTACAATGCCCTGTGCCACGCCACCCTGCCTTGGAGCCAGTTGATTATAGACTGAAAGCTCTATAAACTATGAGCCAAATAAACCTTTCTTCCTTTAACTTTGGATATTGGGTATTTTGTCTCAGCAACAGGAAAAGTAACTAAGACACTTGTTTCCTACCACTTATCTTTTATTTTGCTCTTTATTTATATTTTGAGTTTCTTGTATAAGAGAAACCAGGCAGTGTTTAAGCTTATGTAAGCCTGATTTAATTTCACTTAACACTACAGTTGCAAGGCACATCCATGTTTACCCTTCTTTATGGCAGAGCAGTACTCCCTTGTGTATAAATACTACCTTTTCTTTATCTATTCATCTGTTGATGGGCACATAGGCCACTGCCAAGATTTAGTTATTATGAGCTGTGCTGCTATGAACATGGGAATGTATGTATCACTGTAACATGATGTCTTTAACTCTCTTGGGAAGACACTCAAAGGGGAATAGCTGAGTTGGGTTGAATTTCTACCTTTAGTATTTTTGAGAAATCTCCATACTGTTTTCCATTATGGTTGTACTAATTTATATTCCCACCAACAGTGTCAATGGGCCCCTCAGCCTCACCAGCATCTGTCATTGTTTTGTAGCAGAAAATGGCCTCTCAGCCAGTATATGTCAGCTGCTCAGGTAATAGTTCCTGTTACAGTTCCTGTTCCTTCTGTCTCCTAGAAACAGCTGGTCACTGTGATGTCCACTGTAAAAACCAATCAAAGACCCCCAACTACTCTGCCTCTGTACTTCCTCTTTTAACTCTGTAAAAACTTCGCTCCCTGGGCCTTCAAGGCCCAATAGTTTGGGAATGATTCAGATCAGTGCCTGTCAGTGTAAATAAATCTGCCTCCCAATCCTGGGTGTCATTTCAGGGTTTCTGCTCACCACTTTAGTTTGATTTCCTGGCCATTCTTTTCGGAATAAGATGCAATCTCAGTGTTATTTTAATTTGTGTTACTCTCATGGCTAGAAATACTGAACATTTTTCTATGTAGCATTCATTGCCCATTTAGACTTCTCAGAAATGTCTGTCATTTCAGGTGCCCACTTTCTGATTGGGTCTTTTATTCGGGGGGCTCTTTTTTAGTTCTTTAGATATTTTTAGATACTATTCCTCTGTTTGAGAAGTAGCTGCCAAAAACTTTTCCAATTCTGTGGGTTCTCTTTTCACTCTGTTGTTTGTTTCCTTTACTGTGTAGAAGCTTTTTATTTGATATGATGCTTGTGTAACTGGTATTCTACTCAGAAAATCCTTGGCTATGACTATGACTTCAAGAGCTTTACCTGTTTTATCTTCCAGCAAATTAACTGTTTCTGTTTTAACATTGAGATCTTTGATACATTTTGATTTTAATTTAGTTCAGAATGAGAGAAATAGGCCTAGATTCAATCTTCTGCATGTGGATTGATAGCAAGATTCCCTAGCGCCATTTTAGAAACAAACTATCTTTTTCTAGTGTGCTTTTGGTTCCTTTGTCAAAGATTAGATAGTTCAATGTGCCTGGGTTTGTTTCTGCATCTTCTATTCCATTCCATTGATCCACAGCCTGTTTTTATGCCAGTACCATGCTATTTTTATCGCTGAAGCTTTGTAATATAATTTGAAGTCTAGGATTGTGGTGCCTCTTGCTTTGCTCCTGTTGCCCAGGATTACTTTTGCTATTCTGGGTCTCTTTTAATTTTATATGAATTTTAGGATCGTTTTTCTCGAGTTATGTGAGGAATGCTGATGGAATTTTGATAGGAATTACATTATATCTGAATATCAGTTTTGAAATATGGCCATTTTGAAATATGGCCACTACACTTGTTCTGGCTATCCAGGAAGAGAGGATATCTTTCCATTTTCTGATATCCTCTTTGATATCCTTTTTCAGAGTACTGTAGTTTTCATTGCAGAGATCTTTCATTTTTCTTGGTTGGGTTAATTCTTAAGTATTTAATTCTTCTTGATGTTACTGTTAATGGTATTGTTTTCCTAATTTCTTTCTCAGTGAGTTCATTACTAGTGTATAGGAATGCTATTGATTTTTGTGTGTTGATTTTGTATTCTGCTATGCGCTGAATTTGGTTATTAATTCCCGGAGTCTGGTGGAACTTTTGGGTTATCTGTGTAAAGGATTATGTCATCTGAAAATAATAGTTATTTGGCTGCTTCCTTTTCTATACATGTCCTTGTCCTTTTTATTTCCTTCTCTTGCCGACTGCCCTAGCTAATGTTACTACATTGAAGAGGAGTGATGACAGTGGACATCATTGTCCTGTTCTGCTTTGAGGGGGAAACCTTTCAGTCTTCCCTGATTTAATATGGTGTTGGCAATGGGTTCATCATAAATAGCTCTTATCAGATTGAGATAAGGTCCTTCTAAACTATTTTCTTCAGGTCTTTTAAAAACCATGAATAGATGTTGGATTTTGTCAGAGGTTTCTTTGCATCTATTGAGATAATTGTGTGGTTTTTGTCCTTGTTTCTCATCATGAGATGATTACATTTATTGACTTGGTATGTAGAACCATCCTTGCATCCCCAGGATGAATCTTACTTGGTCCTGATGTATCTTTTTGACGATTTGTTGCATTCTGTTTGCCAGTGTCTTGGGGAGTTTTGTGTCTGAGTTCATTAAAGAGATCAGCCTGCAGCTCTCTTTTATATTGGATCTTTGTCTGGTTTTCGAATCAGGGGAATGCTGGACTTCAAGAATGAGTTTGAAAGTTCTCCTTTCCTTTCAGTTTCATCAAGTGGTTTGACAAGTATTGACTCAGTTAGGGCTTCCCTGAATTTCCTGTAGATTTCAGTTTCTCAATATATCAGATCTTGGGCTGTTCTTAATTGCCAGGTTTTTAAAAAAAATATTACTATTGCTTGAGTTTCATTGCTTGTTATTAAATTACTCAGCATTTTTGTAACTTTTTCATTTAGTTTTGGTAATTCATATGTATCTGGGAATCTACCCATTTCTTCCAAATTCTCCATCTTGTTGGAGTACAGATTTTCAAAATAGTTACTAATAACCTTCTGGATTCCTACATTGCTCTTTGTTATTTCACCTTTTCCATCTCTAATTGCGTTGATTTGGATCTTTTCTTTCCTTTTTTGGTAAGACTGGCTAAGGATTCATGTATTTTGTTTATTCTTTCAGAGAACTAACTCTGGGAGTCGTTGATTTTTTTGTGTTGCTTTTTAAGTTTTAATTTCATGAATTTCTGCTCTGATATTTATATTAGCAATGATATTTAAGGCTAATATGCCCTGTTTCCCATCCTTGGAATAGAACTTGTCTCACTTTACATCTGTCGTTTTGTAGCTGACTCCTAGTAGGACTCCAAGATGGGGTGATTCATATACCATCCCCCAGAAGGAATAAAGGGCAGATCCTCTTACTGGGCCTCTTCTTTATTGATATTTTTAGTTTTTTTTTTTAATTTTAAAGACAAAAGAATGGAAACATATAAGCAACCAAACAGACATAAGCCAGAGTAACACAAAAACAATAAAGGAAATACCAAATTACAGAGAAGATAGTAAGGAATTAACAACGGTTGCTGTATTACATAATGTTATTTTCAAAATGGTTACTCGGTTATACAAATAAAGGCACGTACGACTGATCAAACAATTTTCTCTGCCCTCATCTCTGTTGTTCCCCCACCTAAGCAGTCGTCTTCCCTTTGATAACAACTGTACTTTTTGGTTTTATTCCTCCCCTCAGGCTCTCACATTGGGAAGACACATCGCTACTTCAAATTATGCTGCAACAAACACGGGTGCATACAAATTACGATGGCACTAGGTGGAAAAGCACCCAACCTCAAAGATGGGACACAGGCAGGGACCCAGGCACACTATGATCAGCACCCCACTGACAAGCCCTCGAGGCCCTCGTGGATCCGGCCGATTCCACGGGGTCATCCTCACACGCCACCAGGCTCTGCCCCATCACCGTCACCATTTATTGATATTTTTAAACACTGATCAATCCATTTCTCCAGTTCATAGAGCTGCATGCTAAAGAACTTACAGAATCTACAAAAACTGTATTGCCCCTAATTCACCTCTTTGGCTACTGTTCAGTTCTCGATTCTTAATCTTTATTTCATTTTACATACAAGACTGAAAGCTTATCCTATTTTAACCAACGTTTACATTCTTTGACTGGATTCTTAACTTCTTCACAAATCCTGATTAGCCCCAATCTATTGAGTATAACACCCTCTATTACCATTTCTGGGACTCTTCAGACTTTGCATTCCTTGTCATTGTCAGGGATCCCTCCCCCACTCTCCCCATCCCTGTATGAGGGAGGTACTATTCTCATTGCTATCTTGCAGTCATTTCAGCTACATAATACGTCCATAGAGTGGACCTACATTTAGCTCAATGGAGCTGTTCCCAGGACACTATTTCCACTTCATCTCATTTCATTTTTCTTTAAAAATCTCTCCTACCAATCTCAGACTCATAAAGAGTTAAAAACATAGTAAGTTTTGCTTCTTTATTAGCTAAGACCTGCAAACTAAGCATGTGAAACTGTATTATTTTAGGCCATTACATTAACATTCAGCACCTCACTCACTTATTTATTCATGAAAGCAATATTCATTAACAATCTACCTCAACGAGGCACTTACCAAGCAGAAAGTCTTGTCTTTATCAAAGACAGTTATTCATAAAATGAAGCACATTAGTTCATTTATTGCTTATCATTTCCAAGCCCATTAAATATCAGTGGTCATCTTTAATATGTATGTGTAAGGTAGATTTTTTGAGAGGAGGGCAGCACAAGAGGTGGTAGTGGTGGTGAGATTTAGTAAATAATCTCACCAGGGTAATACGTGCATGAGGGCAAGGAATAGTAATGGTCAGATCTATCATCATTCTGAGGATCTGGACAATGGTCAGTGTTGCCCAGTGTTTATTCCCACATGGGAATAAACATATGCATTCTCCATCCTAGATTTCTTTGAATTGTGGAGCTCTCAGCTTGTGATCTCATGTTCCAAAAGGGGTCCTTTAGCTTCTACAAGGGGCAGAAGTTACAATCTGGGACCAAACCATCCTCTGTAGAAAAAGACACTGAATATAAAGCATGTAAAAACCGGTGAAAATATCAATTAGGTTGGTGCTGCAAGGAAAGGAACTCTTGGCTGAAATCTGGCTAAAGGGAGAGAGAGAAGGAAAGGTAGAGGGGGGAGGGAGAGAAACTTCATAATAAACTTCTCTGGACTAGGACACCTTGTAAATGTCACAAAGGCCATTGTAAATAACACGGTCAGAGGACCAGGCCTCCCATCTCTCTTGCCCTAAAATGCTGACACTTTCTTCCCCACATCTTTGGCATCTTGAGGGTAGTTTCTTTATGTCCCTGGCAGTCTGTGGGGATCACTGCTAGTTGCACAATTAAGGTTCATTATCTGAGGATGGCGTTGCTCTGCTTCATAAACAGTTTTCAATTTATTAAGGCACGAGACTGTGACCTGACAACCATCCAGGTTTTATCCTCTGTGACCGGCCCATCAGTCTTTACTTCATATTTGGAAACAACCTCATTAAGATATGGGCTTAAGGATAATAAGTGGTTGAGAAGAATCTTTCCCCAGATCAGTTCCATATATCTTAGGTAATACTGCAGGAGTTACCTAACTAATGCTACAAATCTCCTCCCTCTTCCTCCATTTCTGTCCCACCCTCATCCTAAGCCAATGTACTTGGTTTGATTATAATATAAATAACAGAACCTATTACAGAGAAAATTTTCACTTGCTACATGCTAAAGTGCTCAGTGAAAATTGTGATTTAATATCCAAGCACTTGAACTTATTTGTGATTGTATGAGGATAAAATTCCATAAAGTATTGCAACACAAAAATCACAGCAATTGAGATACTTTCAAAGTATTTTCGTTATGTGTTACCTTTTTAAGAACCGCATAATAATCACATTTGCTGTGGCAGGTAATCATTTATTTTATAACATTGGGGAGGGCAAGAGCAAGAAAGCAACAGTTATTGAACATCAACTTTGTCCCAGGGCTTGAGGTATATTTAGGCATATCTCATTTAATTTAATGTTCAAAGGTGTGTTGTTTCTCCTGAATGACAGATGATGACCTGAGGTCAACAGAATTAGTGGTAAATGGCATGAGATGGCCCCAATTATTTATATATTTTGCCATCCATGCCATTTGTGATGTGAATGGTCACACTTATTTTGAGTATGACTGGTTTGGGGCAGTGGAATTGTAACCAACATGTTATAAAAAGAAGCTTAAAATATCTGTGAGGAAGAAACGATCAGGCTAGACTGCTAGCCCCAGGAGAAAGATCAGAGAGAAAACTCAGCCTATAGACTCAAGAACAAGCTGGTGAATCACAAACGAGCAAGACTGGCTAGGCTCTGCTGATCTCAGCCTTGATTAGCAAAACTGCAAACTTCTGAAAACTCAACCAGGTATTGTGTTTGCTATGTAGCTCATGGATATTATAGTCCAAGCTCACAGAGTTCTGACATAGTAGACCGAGATCTGGAACCCCAAATACACATCTTCTAAGACTGGATTTCAAGTTCTTTCTACAGTACAAAAAAGGCTGCTCTTCCTTGAGAGTGATGTCTGATTATTAAAATGATTCTCACATCTCCAAATCAAAGTTCCAGCTCCAAAACACACATACCAGCACTTCTCTGTTATTGAATATCAAATATTAAACCTACTGTATTTTACATACAATCCTCTACAGTTTGGACCAACTGGGAGTAAAGGATGGAGTTAGAAACAGTTCTATATTCAGGTTGGTCAGTCATCTTGTCTTTATAATCTTTTAGATTTTCTGCCTCATTTTCTGAAGAGCAGGGATCGCCTGAAGCTATCAACAATTGGTACTGAAGTTTAATTGAAATCTAGCCCTGGGAGACTTCCTCCTTCAGCAATTCCTGTCTTTCTGGGGAAAAAATGCCTCACAGAGGGAAGAGTAAAGCTACCTTTTCTCGTTATTATGGAAACTTTAGCTGGAAATGGGTCTCTACCTACCCCTGTGTTTTATGAAAATATGTAAAGGACAGGATGACATTGTTTTGCAGCATTTGAGAAGAGGTATTTACATTGTCTTCTTTCTCTGCAAGATTTTTCTCTTGAAGAGGTTTCTTTCAAGAGGGAAAAGCTGACAGCTGCTGTGTTCCCAGATCGTTGCTCCTGTGCTTGCACAGAAGACCTCTGGGAGCAAGATAAGAAGTGGGGAGCCATGGCACCCACCAGTAGGGATGCCCCCCCCCCCCGGCACTCCCAGAAGGACAAGCAGCTGGTGCCTCAGCCTCCCCGCCCACCTCGGCAAACACAGCCTGAAGGGGGCATTTTTATGGCTTCCTGCCTCTGTTCAGGTAGATATCTTAAAGTTCTAAAATAAAGAATTGTGTTGAAGGAAATTCAATAGGAAAACATTTTATTCTCTTTTGGGACAAATAGAAAATTGTGTATCTTTGGAGTGTAAAAGGGGATAGATGTATACAGTAGGAAATCATTGTAACTCTTTATTTCGGTATAGTCAGCGCCAGTCTCTGGGGTTCTTAGGAACCGTGGCCAATTTTGTCCAGCCTGTGCGTGTCAGGTGTTGACTCAGGCCCGGTCTGCCTCTCACTGCCTCTGATAGATGCATACAATGTGAAATAAATGCTACGGAAACATTATTTCATGATGATTCTCTCAAAATGTTTAGGATTTGTCAGGCCTTCCATACATGAATCATTCTCAGACATTTCACTTGTTTATGTGTTATTTTTTCCTGCTAAAAGTCAGCTCCAACATTACCACTAAATTGTCCCCCTACTGTTTCTCAAAACCTGGAGAAGGCAGAAATGGAGAGGAGACAAAACTCATCATGATCAATGGAGATGAGAAGCTTTACACTTTCTGCTTCTGAGAATTCTCTGAATGCTCAAGGTACATCAGCAGAACAATAGTATTTTCTCTATGGGCCTGTCCTGGACTCTGGGGATTTGAAAGAGACTCCGTCTCCCACCCCAACCCATGTCCCTGGTCACTGAGCTCCCCTCAGTCTGTACTGGGATATTTCCAAGCCACCTGCCTGTGTTAAGAGCCAGTGCACGGCAGACCCAGCGGGAGACCCCCCTGATGCCCACAGGGTGAAGAACTCTGATCATGGTACCTAAGAACTCCAAGGACTGGAGCTGACTCTACTAAAACAAACAACCACAGTTGTGCTGGAGTCAGAATCAGCACAGAGAGTTGGACAATTACACAGGAGAAGAAAGGCCTTGTGCATGCTAAGCCATGGTCTAGCATTGAGCTACGCTGCCCCCATCCCCAGGGGGCCCTTCTTGTCCTGGCTCTGTTTCATCCCCCAGAAGAGGTGATGCTGTTGAGGTGTGGGGCTGTGGAGGGGGGGTGATGGGGTAGAGAGGTGTGGGGATGAAGGAGGGTTTCAGGGAGAGACCAACACACGCAAAGGGACTACAGAAGCGAAACGAATGACATCTGAGGATAAAAGTAAGTATGAAGATTTACAAGTACTGGTAAATAATCTCCAGGTCCTATGGTTTCAGATACAATTTTTCTTAATTTAAAACTTACATATTTTGATCCATTTAAAGACATTTCTATGGGATAGACGAGTAAAATGGTCAAGAGGCATAACCCCCTTGCGCATTAGTGGGCTCTTAAACATGTTCTGTGTTAATTTATTTTAAAAATCCTTGGGAAATTCTTTTCAGTGTTATATGAAAGCCGTTCTTATAAATCATTTAATTTGTGTGCAGTGAAATGGATCCACCCTGCATAGTACTTAATAGACCCTTTAATTAACAGAAGTTGGGTCACCTACCAGAACTTGTTTTAGATAGTAACTTTTCAGACCATAACTATACCTCACTGTGCAGTATTTTTAGAGCTTGGAGGAGCTTTTCAAATCAATTCTGTACTGTAAATTTTCTTGGTCAGTTTCAACCTGGGGCACAAAGGAAAATAATTGCTCCTTTCAGTTTCTTACTGTATGAAAATAATGAAATTAGCAATAGCTATTGATGGGCAGCTTTTGAACAAAAGCCTGGGTTGTACTGTTTTGCAAACCGTATCTCAGCCTTGGTAAGTACGTTCCTTAAAAGCAAAACTGCCCACTTTTTTTGTGAACAGAAAAATAGACCCCCATGCCTGAGATCACAAAGTTGGTTGGCATTTTGGTCAGGCATGAGAAATATTTCTGCCTCAATTCTAATAAGATGTGATTTTTCTGACTCAGGACTTCAGCCTGTACCTGAGAAACCAAACTCTGAATGGGAGTAGCACTGACCTTAAACATAATGGTAATGAATCGTGAGCACCAGGAGAAATTACAGTATGGAGGGTAGCTGCAGAAAAAGAGGCTCTGTTTAAACTAGGTGAAAGTTTCCCAGCGTGATTTACCTGGAGATGGTCTGAGGAAAGTGCTTAGGCCTTTGAGAGCCAGACCCCCGGATTTCTACCTCAGCCTGTCTGTAGCTAGTTTCTTGAGTCATCGTGGTTATTTCCTAGCCTTTCTTAGCCAACTTTCTATTCTACCATATTTAAATATAGGAAAATTATTGTTTCTCAGATGTTTTTTTAAAAAGACTTGCTTTTATAATTTAAGGGAATTCACTCAAAAAGATTGAAGCGCTTTATACAGGCCTTGGGCTCATGCCCTAGGGGCACCCTTAGCACTGGCAGGAGCCTGTGCCCATGGTGGGCAAGGCATAGAGCTTCCCTCCCACCTCCCAGGGAGAGAGAGATGGCCTGGCTCTGTTTCAAAGACGCCCAGGTATGTGGCACGTGAGCCATGGGTCAGAGATGAAAGAAATTGGGGAATGAGAGAATTTCCTCTCCCCTCCCTCCCTCCACTCCCCTGTCCTCCTCTTCTCTCATTTCCTCTCCCCTTCCCTTAGCAGAGCAGACCTCTCTCTCCCTCTCTCTCGCTCTCTCTCTCTCTCTCTCTCTCTCGCTCTCCCTCTCTCTCTCTCTCTCTCTCTCTCTCTCTCTCTCTCTCCCTCTCTCTCTCTCTCTCTCTCTCTCTCTCTCTCTCTCTCTCTCTCTCTCTCTCTCTCTCTCGCTCTCTCTCTCTCTTTTCTTTCTTAGGAAATGTTGAGTTTCCTGATGGTTGCCTTATACAAGTATTTCCAGGGTGAGGCCATGCAAGCACCATGGAGCACAAATAAACATTCTCATGGTTCAGGGTGTTTCCTTTCATGTCTGAATATGTTTAGACAGTTACACAACCAGAGAGCTTGGAATGAAAGAAAACAATGCCCAGGAGAAAAGAATGCTTTGAATCTGCATTCCCTGGGCCATGGTTTTGCTTGCTTTTTCCTTATTAAACCAAGCCAAGGTCATTCCATACATTGATCATCCTTTGTCAGAGTCTGTCTGGACATGTTTTTCCCAGGCATGTGGCTCAGAAACAACCTTTCATCCTATGTTTCCTCTTGCTATCCTCCAAAGCCACCATGGGATCTGATTTACATGTCTATTTTCATAAGCTGAAGACTCATTTGCATAAGGGTCCTCCTGCCTGAGAGACCCCAGAAGAAGGATTTAGAGATAGATTCCTTTCATTCTTCCTTTAGCCCTAGACACCCTCAGGATATGTGTGAGGAAGCATCGCCTGTAAAGCATTCTTGGGAACAAAGAACCCTCCCAAGTGCAAGAAGCACTGAGAAAATCAGCATAGTGTGTTTTGGCAAAGGGAGGTCTCAAGACCCAGCCACACTGTGCATGCTTCCTGATCTAAGCTGACCTCTGGAGGTTAGTCTGCAGCCATAGAGGACAGATCACTACAAATTCAAAAATGTCTTCTGGTAAAAAAAAAAAAAAAAAATTAAAAATATGTGCAATGCTTAGGGGAGGGGGTGGGGCTCCTGGGGGGGGGCAGCAGCAGTTAACTGTGAGGATGGAAATGACCATAGAGTCACGGCACTAAGCTGCAGTGTCTACCAGCGAGGCTCTCTACAGATCACCCAACAGGCCGGCCATGGTGTTGGCAGAGCATCAAGCAGAGGTGAGGTCTGGGTACCACAGTGGTGGTACCAGCTAGGGGCCTCCAGGGTGGCATAGCCCAGCAGCAGCGGCAGAACTAGGGAGTGCACCTTCAACAGCTCTAGAAGAAAGTGGCAGGAAGCCCGGTTGGTCCATGCTCATCCAGCAGGGAAGTGGATCCAGACTGGTTGGGAGGAGTGGGCCAAACGGGTCAGCACCCAGCAGCAGCAGCAGCAGCAGCAGCAGCAGTGGCCACTTTCCATGCAGCCACAAAGTGGCCATGAGAGCAAGGCAGAGCCTTCTGCCCAGCCTTGGAGGAGGCAGCAGGCAGGATGCAGCGAGCAGAGAGCCGTCTGCATCACAGGCAATGAGAAGAGCAAGCCCGAGGGTCAGCATCCAGGCCCAGGCCCAGGGAGGCAGTGTGGCAGAGCAGGGGACACCCAGGCTGGGCACGCCGCTGCTGGTACACACTTCTAACCCGCCTGTGCGTCTTCTTGCTGCCTGACTACATTCCTGTCCTCATGGGAGGAGAGCAGTGAAGGCCTCTGAGGCCGCACCTGCTGGGTTGAGCCCCAGGCACCCAGTGGAGGATGCTGTGCTCCTAAATTGCTTACGATGACCCTGACGCATGCACTTACTCACACAAGGGACAGCTACACCCTGTGAATGTAACAATGCCACCTCTTCATGCCATTATAAGCCTGAACGTATGAAATCCAGGGGCAGGACATCAGTGTCGAATCAGTTATCAACCAGTTACTATCAACAGATAAGCAAGCTGAGTCCCACAGAGCTTGATAACTTGCCAAGATTACGGAAGTCATCAAGCTTCCCAGTCTGACATTTTCCCCCTTCCCTATGCACTCTGCTATTTATGTCCTCTGTAAATTAAAGAACCAAGCCCTGATGGTGGAATGACTGAGAAAACTCTCTGGGGCCATTTGCTTTGACTTGAACCCGTGTGCTTTTCTACTTACCTTCAAATACACACAGGAAAATGACAGTCAGCTGCGGAGTGGGGGAAGGGAGGCAGAGGGCATGGGCCTGTCACAGGGAGGGGACTCACTAAATACTTGCCACGTGACGTTCCCAGGGGGTTGGAAGTACATTTAAGTCTGGTTTTTATTTGATTCCATAATTTGCTAGGGGAAGTGAAAGTCTGAAAACACAGGCCAAGCACACGATTGGCTTTACAGGCCTTAGAGCTATGGAGTCCCCAGTTCCTCCATGAAGAAGGTGTTGGGGTGCAGACAACAGCAGGGTTTTCGCACTGCTAGTGTTCTGTAGGAAAGACCTCCCCACTAACATACAGTCCCTCAGATTTGATACAGTCAAACTCTGCCTAACTTTCTTTATCCAAAATGAGATCCTTCCATAGCCTTCCTGATGCTTGCCTCAGTGGCCCTCATTCTTCTAGTCAACTTCAAATTCATCCTTGAGTTCTGCTTCTCCTCTAGGCCAAGGTCCTGGGACCTCATGTCTGGGCCATTACACTGGCCTGGTTGTTTCTCCCGCTCTTAAGTCGTACAGTTAGGCACACAGAATTCCCTACTAAAGTACAGGGGCTCCTCGTTATTGGAATTCCATTCTCTGGCCTCTGCACTCACCCATCATCTTCCCATTTACCTCCCTCCTGTGAAATGCATTATTCAGTCACTCCTGCTTCTGGGCAGCCCATCCCACTTTTCCCTTTGTTGTCCCTTATCAGGAATCTACCAATTAATCAATAACATAAAGCAAGCAAAGGGCCCGGTGTCCGTTATTTAATAATGACTCCAAACACAGAAGCTCTCTTCATGGCCCCCACCAGTGCCTCTTCCCTCTAGGAAGGTTTCCCTGAGTGCCCACCTCCATCCGCTTGTTCATGCCGCCTATCATTTAGCTCAGGTTACCCTGTGTTATCACTGTCTCCTAACCTTCGGAGGCATCCTCGCACTCAACCACAAGGTCTCACAACTCTCAGTATCTCTCATCACCATACACCGCACTGTAGACAGCATGAGCTTAAGATCTTGTGGTGCTGCTGCAGCAGTAGCATTGCTAGAAGGTCATTAGCTCCAAAGAGTCATACTTCACTGGCTCACCTTTCAAACCCGCAGCAAATCACTGGAAATGCAAGAATTTTTAGGTGAAGAAAAGAGTAAGAGGAGGAAGAGAGCAAATATTTATCAGCTGCTTTCTAGGTACAAGGTTATGTACTTTTTCTTTTGTAAGTGTCCTTCACATAAAGAAAAAAAATGAAAGAAAAGGAGGAAATTGACTCAGACAGGCTAACAAATGTGACTGTCATCACCTAAGACTCGAGCCCAAGAATTTCTGACCCCACTGAGAAGCAGCCAATGCCAAGGTGAGCTAGAGGCTCTTGACTCAGTCTGACCCAAGTGAGAATGAATGGGAAGGCGTTGCAGGCCATGTCAGCGTCTGTAAGAACACCCTGCGGCTTTAAAGAGCACTCAGCAGAGATTCCTCTCTGTCTCACTCATGCATATGAGCTTCGGGGCTCGCTCCAACTCCAGGTCCAGACATGGAACATCTTGGTACCTCTCATACATACACCTAAGGCAGATCTCTCTCTGTCTCTTTCTGTGTCTCTCAACACATTCCAAAACGCACTGAGTAACAAAAAGGCGTTAGCTGTTTCTCCTGTCTCATAGACGGGATGCCCGAGGAGCAGACCGTGGACGTGCCTTGTGTAGGGTTTCATGTCAGAGCCTCCTGCCCCTGCCCTAGGCTGCTGCTCAGTCTGAGCTGAAAGATGGAAGATCTTCATGGCGGACGACTGCTCTACATTGGTGGTAACTTCTGATACGATTAAGCATCTCATTAGAAGCTTGAGAGAATTTCACCCAAATGTTCATACAACTCATAAAGCACAACACTGTTTACCCAGAGCAGTGGCTGACCAAAGCAAGGGTTAGTGCTCAGAGCAAATGCCAGCTCCCAGTACGAAGATCAACAGGGCAGCTATGGTTCCTAAGGCCCAGGTCCAATCCTAATCAAAGTCCTCCATGGTGGTTCCTGGTCTCTGTGTTACTAATTAGGAAATGCAACCAACCACTCCTCTCTCTTTCCTGCGTGGTACATCGGTGTCATATGCTTACAGGAAAGAACAAAAAGTAGTATCAGGCTGTTGCTATGGAGACGTAAGAACCATCTGAATTGCTATGGCATCATAAAGCAAAATTCCAATCGCCAGTCTTTAACCATAGGGCTGTTGAAATCTTGCTCATATTTTTAGAATGTGTGACATTTAACACACTGATGAATGCTTCCAGGTTCAGAATACATTCCTTGCTTTCATACTTAGATGTGATTTTTCAGCTCAACGTGCTGGAATTTTTTTCATTTTTTTCACTTTGTTTTGTTTTCTACTCAAAAACGCCCCATCTACATATAGTGTGTACAATTCTTTTCATAGTTTTGTTATTCCCAAATGCTATTGCATTATGATTTCCCATTTTTCCTTATTCTATAATTAAAATCATTCTCTCACAAGCTGTCTTTCTCCACATTCACCAGATGATCCTTTTACAGCCCTAGATAGGATTTCATCCAGGTCTTAATCTTCACTATTCTTTTTCTTTTATTTTCTTTCCTTTTTTTTTTTAGACAGGGCCTCACTCTGTAGCCCAGGCTGGCCTCAGACTCACAGCAATCCTCCTGCCTCAGCTTTCCAAGTGCTGGGATTACAGGAGTGTACCATCATGCCCGGCTTCATTTTTCTTAATTGATTACACTTTAAACTAACAGTCAACAGTTCTGCCTGTCAGCCAAAAGTGTATGGCTACTCCCCTTCTCCTAGGTTTTTGACTCTGAAGTCACCAGCCCCTTACTGTTGGTGATGAGTCCAACTTACTGCATCTCCAGGTTTTACATAAAGTTGCTCTTGTTGATCTGGAGTAATAGGTTTGCTACTTCACACTTTTCCTTTATAACAACTGCTAACAGAAACCAGGCATGGTGATGCACGTCTGTAACCCCAGCACTTGGGGGCTGAAGCAGGAGGATCGCCATGAGTTTGAAGTCAGCCTGGTGAGACCCTGTGTCATAAAACAAACCAGCAAAAGGAATTGCTAATACAATTTTGTTTCATTCTGAACATGCAGTGCACACTCACACTCACACACACACACACATTTTTTTTTGCCTTGTGTGAAAGATGCTAAAAGAGATTGATTAACAACTACTAAGTCTTACAACCTAGTAGGCTTTGAATAAAAAAAAAGGGGAGCTGCAGATACATAGTAGTCAGGAAACACAAACCACGTAACAAAGCTCTGCTCAGAGTGGCCTGTCCAGTCCATCCACTGCTGTGCAGCATGTTTCCCCCATGTTCATTTTATTCCACACCTGGGCTCTTCAAATCTCCTAGTACGTAAGAGACCTCTTTTAGCCTCAGTCTCTTGAGAGTTTCAGGATCCTTTGGACTTATTTATTTCCTTCTCATCTTTAAACCTCTCCACAGAAGAGCTTTCGTGTGCTCTCCACAGCAGCAGACAATTCATTCAAGTGCAGCAGTGTGCGTGGCACTAGCAAGGTGTGACTTTGATTCCGTGTGTCCCAGGAGCTGACATCTCTTCTCCAGATCACTGGATGTACAAACACAATGAATTCCTGGAAAGAGATTTTAAGCATTTTTTGCATCCATTTTCCTCAGGGGCCACCACAGGATGACTTCTTTACTTATCACCACATTTATAATCACCTCGATCAACTTCAGTTGTCAGTGTGGCGCACACGGCAGTGTGAGCCAAACATATTTGCATAGACAGTTAACGCCACAAAAAGACAAGAATAATGGCTAACGTTTGCTTACTCCAACATCAAGGACCACACTGTTATCCTTGTCAATATCTAGGTCAAGTTTAATACTGTTTTCAGAAATTCCACTTGGCCCAACCGAGGCTTAATTTGTTTCTTGTCTGAGTAAAATTCCTGACCACCTTGATCTGGGGACAAACATGCTCCTACTGCAAGTGATTCTTAAACACATTTTAGCTTTCTGTATGCCAAGGAACAGTATATTACTGTGCTTTTCCCCTGATAGGATGCCTCTTAATTAATCAATCAGCTAACAAGAGTAACGCACCCAGTGATGGGCCTCACGTTGTAAGCTATGCCATGGAGGTGTGGGAGAGTCTTTCTGAATTTTCACATAATGGTTTCAGGTCTGGAAACTCTGCTTTATCATCCAGAAACTAAAGCCCCAGAAAACACAATGTTACATTCCATTGCTTTGTGTTTGTGTGTGCATGTGCCCGTGTGTGTGTGTGTGTGTGTGTGTGTGTGTGTGTGTGTGTGGTAAGGCTGAAAACCAGAGCTCACTCATGCTAGGCAAGTACTCTGCCCCTGAGCTATGACCCAGCACTTTTCTTTTAATTTTGCGACAGGTCTCACTAAGTTGCCCCAACTGGCCTCACACTTGTCATCCTCTCCCTCAGCCTTCCGAGCAGCTGGAGTTACAGGCCCAGGCACAGCAGCTCGCTCTGTCGCCTTCTGCCCCTCACCATGTCTCACCCCTCACGCAGCGGCATAAGGACGTGTGGAGTGAAGGGACAGCTGTGGGAGTGAGTTCAAACCTTGACCCAGACCAGTCTTCAAGGAGCTCACAACTTGTTCAGTGCAGACACTGAAAACCATTCACAAATGACAGGAAATGGCTCTGGAGCCATGTAGGATGGCTTAGTGGGGGTGCAGCGGGGTTGTCAGTGTCGTGTAACTGACCCAATGGAGAGGTTGGCGAGGTGCAAATCACTCGGGAGAACTTCATGGGTTCCAAGTCATGTGGTCTCAATTCTCCAAAATGGCAGAATCCAGAGAGGTAGAACAGAGAGGTTACAGTGAAAGACAGAGTGGGTGATGTCAGAGGGCAGCCACACTGCAGTTAGAAAGCGGCAGAGGCAGCCAGCACCGCCGAGTCCCCAGGCGACGGCGCACACAGGAGTGTGACTTGTCCCATGGTGCTTAGTGTCTGCATGTCTGCTTTCCCTCTTTGTCAGTTATCAAAGGGATTCTTCACTCCGGAGGCTTTGCCAAGGCAAAAGGATCAAGGAAAACAACAGAATGCCCTGGAATGAACAATGTAAACTTCCCAGTACATTAGCAATAAACTCAAAGTGCCATGTGCGTATACACACGTGTGCATGCGTGTGTGACATGGTCCGAGTTAAGTTGCTATTTCATTTACAGAGACGCCGCTATACAGTCCCAGGGTCAGCTTGAGGCTCCTCTATAGCACTTCTCAGTTTGGTGAAATTCAGGAAATGTGTTCCTCCTGTCCAAGGCTTCTAGGTTCTCTTTTCCCATGGGTTCTTTCACGACCAGCGACGTACTGCGGCCTCGGCCCTGTGCTTGTCTGGAATCTTCCCTGTCTCAAGGCTGAAACAAGTCAAGGAAATTCCCATTTTTTTCTCTAATTCCTTGAAGATGAGGCTTTTAAGAAACAGAATTCCTGGGGTTAGATGTATGTAACTAGCTCCACATGTTGGCTGTGAACAGAGGCTCCAGGGAGGTTTCTGCCTTGCCATTGTGAAATCTGTAAAAACACCACCGAGTCCTAGAGACAGATGTGGATGTGTGAGGTGCTGGGTGGGGAGGGAGTCCTTGAAGACCCTCTCTCTGATGTTCACAAGCAGAGAATTCATCCCGGGGGTGATGAGCCCAAAGCACCTGCTTCTATATTCAAAAAGGACCCATCCCTCCCAGGCAGCCTTCCCTGTGCCTTCCTCCTGGGGTCCTGTGCGTGATTCCCCAGGAGCCCCAAGCTCACATCTATCTTGGGCTGACTCTTGTCTACTTTCAGATGTGCCCTGTGCCATGTGCTGAGCCTTAGCTCTCTTGTGGTGAGTTTGAGTCTCACATGAACAATGGGATTTTCTTCTTTCTAACTGAAGTGAAATTCACATACACTGTATCAGACGTTGTCAAGTAAGCAATCGGTGGCACTTAATATATTAGCAATGCTGTGCAACCAACCCCTTCTATGTGTTTTGAAACATTCTCATCACCCCAAGAGAAAGCCCTGAACCCACTAAGCTCCTGCTACCTGTTTCTACCTTCTCTTAGTCCCTGACAACTGTCAGGTTGTACTCCGCTTTTAGGGCTTCACCTGTTCTAGCATTTCATGTAAATGGGTCCTAGGACACGTGACTCTTTGTGCCTGGCTTCTTTTGCTTAGCATAATGTTTCCAGCATGCACCAACATCTAAGTTTAGGCTGGAAAACAAGTTGATGCGCAGTAATTGTACATGTTTGTGCAGTACTGAGCACCATTTCAGCACATGCATACAGTGTGCAAGGATCAGACCAGGGCACTCAGCACATCCATCATCTCAGACCTTTGGAACACTCAAAACTGACTAGACATCTTGAAATGCACATTTAACTGTTTTCAAACATAATCATCCTCCTGTGCTACAGAACATTAGATGTCACTCCCCCTGCCTAACTGCACCTCTGTCCCATCATCCGCCTTCCGCCTCCCCTGCCCAACGGCCTCCTCAGGCCCTGACGATCGCCATCCCACTCTCTACTCCTGTGAGGCTGACGTTTTAGACTCTGCCTGTAAGTGAGAACATGCAGTGTTTGCACTTCTCTGCCTGACATTTCATTGCACATAACACCCTCCAGTCCCATCCATATTCCTGTAAATGACAGAATTCCTCTCTTCCTGAGGCAAATACTACCCCGTTGTTTATATATGCCACATTTTCATAATTCATTCATCCAGTGATGGACACCTGGACGGTTTCATACCTTAGCGATTGTGAACAGCGTTGCAGTAAACATGGGTGTGCAGATGTCTCTCTGATACACTGATTTCATTTCCTCTGGACATACACCCAGCTGCAGGGTTGCTGGCTCATGTGGCTGCTTTATTTGTCGGTTCCTGAGGAAACTCCATACTGCTTTTGGAAATGGTTATAATACTTCACGTTCCCAACAGCAGTACATGAGAGTTCCCCGTTTTCTGAGTCCTCAGCAGCATTTGTTATTTCCTGTCTTCTTGACAGCAGCCACTCTCACTAGGGTAAGATAATCTCTCACTGTGGTTTTGGTCTGCATTTCCCTGATAGTGATAATGAGCACTTTTTATTTTATTTCTATTGGCCGTTTGTATGTTTTTTAAGAAATACCTATTCAGGTCACATGCCCACTGTTGTTATTATCACTGGTATTATTATTGCTGCTGAGTTTGAGTTTCTTTTCCATCTAGACATAATTCTCTTGTTAGTTGAGTACTTTGCAAAATTTCCTTACCCTATTGATTCTTTCCCTTGTTGCATACAAGCTTTTTAGTACGATGTGGTCCAGTTATGGTCAATTTTTGCTTTTGTTGCCTGTGCCTTTAGGATCATGTAAAAAACGTCTTTGCCCAGATGAATGGCTTGAAATATTTTTCCTATATTTTCTTCTAGAAGAGATAACAAGAGATGGGGGTCTATTTTTATTCTTCTGCATATAGATATCCTGTTTCCCCAGCCCTATTTATTAAAGATATTTTACTTTTCCAAGTGTATGTTCTTGCTCATATTTTGTTAAAAATTGGTTGCAAATATGTGGATTTATTTCTGGATTCTCTGTTCCACTTGACTGTGCGTCTGTTTTTGTAGTCTTAAAGCACATATTGAATCCAAGTATTCTAATGCCGCTAGCTTTGTTCTTTTTTCTCAGGATTCATTCAGCATCTTAGAGCCTCTAGGAGCTCTATATAAATTTTAGGAGTGTTTTTAAAATTTCTGTGAAGAATGTCATTCATATTTCAGTAGGTATTCACATGTAACAAATGTAGTATGAACATTTTAATAATACTAATTGTTTTAATCTATAAACATGGGATGTATTTCTACTTAGTGGGTATTATCTTTAATTTCTTTCATCTGTGTTTTGTAATTCTCCTCGTATAGATTATTTACTTCCTTGGTTAATTCATTACTGGCACTATTTTTGTAGTTATAGTGAATAGAATTGCTCTTTAGGTTTCTTTCTCAGCTATTTTATTATGGGTATATATAAAATCCCCCTGATTTTTTATGTTGGTTTTTTTTACCCTGTGACTTTACTGATTTCTCTCTGTCTCTATCTCTGTCTCTTTCTCTCTTTGTGTGTGTGTGTGTGTGTGTGTGTGTGTGTGTGGTCTTGAGGTTTCTTCAATAAAAAACATCATGATGTATGCACTGAGGAACCTTCTGCTGTCTTATTTGGATGACTTCCTTTCTTTCTCTTGCCTTATTTCTCAGGCGAGTGGAAATGATTTCAGCTTTTCCCATTCAGGATGGTGTTGGTTGCAGGTTTATTATACAGCCTTTATTGTGATGAGGTATGTTCCTTCACTACCTAACTTTCTGAGATTTTTTTAATCATGAAGGGATGTGCAATTTTTCTGAATATTGTTATGTCTGGGATTCAGTATGCCTCCCAAAAGCTTTATTGTTTTGAAGATTTGGTTGTTGGTGGGCTTTTGTGAAGTGGTGGGATCATGGGGGCCCCCAATTATCACATTGATATAGTGATGAAATCTTAACCTGATCTCCCTGGCACTTTCTCCTTCTCTCTGCTTTATGAATGCCATGCAGTGATCAGTCTTCCTCCGCCACTCCCTTATGCCATAATATTTATGTATCACCACAGGTATAACAGGAATGGAGACAGCTGACCATGGACTAAACCTCTGAAACCGTGAGCCTGAAATAATCTTCTACTCTTTTAACTTGTTTTTCACTGATATTTGGTCACAGTAATGGAAAGTTAACACAAATGCCTTTGGGGGGAATCTATTGATTTGGCCATATTATTTTTCTTCTTTATTCTGTTAATGCAATGCATAAAGTTTATTGATTTGCATATATTGAACCATCCTTATATCCCTGGAATAACTCCAGTTTGGTCAGTCTATAATCCTTTGATGTGCTTGTGGGATTGGTTTGCTAGCCTGTGGTTGAAAATGTATGCCTCTCTGTTCATCAGAAATATCGGTCTGTAATGTTCTTTTCTCTTATGTCCTTGTCTGACTTTGGCATCAAGGTAATCTTGGCCTCATAGAACGAATTTGGAAGAATTCCTTCCTTTTCAGTTTTTTGGAATAGTTTGAAAAGAGTTGGTATATGTCCTTTAAAAGTTTGATGAAATTCAGCAGTAAACCTATTTGGTCCCGGACTTTGCATTGCTGGGAGACTTTGCATTGCTGATTCTCTGAAATAAATTTCTCAAAGCCCCCCTCTTTGTTTCTGTTTCCCTTCAGAGGACAAGGGGAGAGAGCTGGCTATGTGCATGTACCGGCAGGACAGGCAGCTTTGCCTTCTCCAGTAAAACACGCTGCTAGGTAGTGGGTACAAAAGAAAACACAGAAGAGATCAATGAACACGTGGAAAAGACAACCAAGATTTTGAAGAAAGGCCTTCTCCTCTATTTCCGGGAAATTGTTCTAAGGAATAATTTAAGGGATATTTTAATAATTCCTAATGTCCTAAGGAAATAATCGAAGACACCTTTAAGACTTATGTGCAAGAAAATCATCCCATACTTATATAAGGTTATTTTTAATAATGAAAACTTAAATTCTTTGCAACTTAAACACTACAAGAAAATTTAATGATATAGAGGTGCCTCCAATGATATTTTAACAACATTTTAATTGGAGAAAATATTCACAGTAGAATATTAATTGAAGAGGCATTTAATCATAACTTTAATATTAGATTGTCAAGTTATAAAAGTTTTGGTGTACATTTATGTACAAACATCCATATACATGTGTGTATGCACATGTATCTCTGCACATAAAAAATAGAAGTAAATACATCAAAATATTTACAATAGGAGTAATTTTCATTTTCATTCTTATCTTCATGTTATACACTTTGTACAGTCATCTTCTATGACAACAAGTGGAAAGTAAATAAACCATCAATCAGGTGTAGTAGTGTTTGCCTGTAATCCCAGCATTCTGGGAGGCTGAGGCAGGAGGATTGCAAGTTTGAGCCTATACGTGTAATGATTTAGTCAGATTCTGTTCCCCCTCCCCTCATAAAAGAAGGACTGGACTGTAGCTCAGAGCTTGGGTCCTGAAGTCCCCAGTACTGTGGGAGGCAGAGAAGATGGACAACTACCCTCTCATTATATTCACCTCTTTCTTTTTTACTTCATCCATGTCAACATTCCTTGATTCACTCATCAAACATCTATGGGCCCTTTTGCTTCTTGCAGAGCTGTGGTAGGCATTGTGGGGAGGACACAGTAAAAGACAAGGAGAATCTCTACCTTTGGGAAAGCTGAGTTTCTGGAATGTCAAGAGGATAAACTTTGTACAATATCAAATTTGGTGCTGCTTTCTCTTTTGCCTCCTTCAATGAGATTGAAAGGTCTCTTCTTATTCTACAAGGACATTGTCATATTTATACCTCAAGTTCCCTTTCCAGATTCCTCATCTGCCTTTTCAGATCTGCAGGTGAAGGCTGTGAATGGGGTCAGGTTTAGAGAGCACCCTGCTCAGCTTCAGATGTGTCTGTGCATCAAAAGTCACTTGCAGTTTTCGCTCATTCCTAAAAATTGCAGTAATGATCCTTATTCTTGGGGCAGGTTTAAATAGAATAATGGGAATTATTAGTAGTAGCATATGTTATTTCTTTCTTTCATATCATCCAAAACCATCTCTCGTGTTTCCCTGCCGTTCCTTTTTGTGTAGGCTAGAGGTCCTAATTCTTATTTTTGCTTATTGGGAAACAAGCCTAGAGGGGGTTAAAGATATTACCTGTTACAATCCAGCACATTAGAAATGGAGCAAGCACAAAAACCATATTTCCAAAATTGGGCTCGGGACTTCAGTGAAATTTAACAAGAAAAACATAGCTGGGAGAGAATCAGATCTACCCACGAGAGTAAATCTTTCTGACAAAAATAAAATGTCTCCCCTGGGTCTCCTTGCATAGAGAATCATCAGGAAATAGCAGACTTGGACTGCAGAGTGAGACTGAGACTACCTGTGAAAATTATTTCCCTAAGGCTCCTCCATTCATCCCGTCCTCTCTGAAGATAAAAATAAACTCACCCAGTTCTGAGCATCCGGCCCAACTCTGTGTGCTGAGACCGCAGGGCGTTTTCTCTAGAGAGTCAAGCTGGGTCCAGTTGCTTGTGGACATGAGTGCCAGTGTGGAGGTAGCAAGGCTCCTGGCAGGACAGCCCAGGTGCAAGAGGATGTTCCATTATGCAGTGAACATGAGCGACTCTGGGATCAGGTTTGTGGTGCAGGAAAAGTCATACAGAGGTGGCCAGACCATTTCTCATGCCACATGGAAAACACACAGAGTAAGAGTCTGAACCACGTTGTTTTACCACTCTGCAGCACGCTGAAGTTTTCATTCAGCATTGCAGGTAGCACCCACCTTAACCTACATGGGTCTGACCTTGCAGTAATGTGGAAGCTCACCCATACCCCATCCTGCTCTAAACTCTCAGTCATCAGTGTCCCCTCGATGGTGTGAGCTGTTACACTACAATAAAGCAAGACTTGCATTTGGTGATTTTGCCCCACTGTAGGCTAATGTGAGTGCTCTGAGCAAAGTTAAGGTAGACCGCACAAAGCAAAATATTCAGAGGTAAGGTGGGTTAAATGCGTTTGGGAGGACGAATATAAGGCTTTAAAAATTTTTTATATTTGTACATCTTTGCAGTATATAATATTTCCACTCATCCTGGGAGTAGAGAGATGTGTTCAGCATATCTTAGTTCTTTTCATTCCCCTTTTCCTCCCTGCCACTTCCCCTATCTCTAGAGACCTTTCCCAATTGCAACTGATCTAGCTCCCTGTTTCCTATTATTTGTTTTTACTTTGTTTTAAAAATTATTTCTACTTTAGGTTTCTCATACAAGAGAAATTGCGGGACACCTATGCTTGTGTGTCTGATTTCACTTAACATTATGGTCTCAAATGCATCCATTTTCCTACAAATGACTCAAATTTATCTCTCTTTATGTCAGAGTAGTACTCCATTAAACATAAACACCACAGTTTCTTAATTCGTTTCTCTACTGATGAACATAAAGCTGCTTCCAAGATTGAGCTACTGTGAGCTGTGCACTGTAGACATGGTGTGCATGTGTCAGTCCAGGATGATGCCTTAACTGTTTTGAGAAGAGATCTAAAAGTGGAATAGCTGGGTCAAATGGAATTTCCAGTTTTAGATTTTTGAAGATTCTTCATAGTGATTGCACTAGTTTATATTCTACCGACAGTGTAGATGGGTTCCTTACCCCTGCTCTGCATCCTCTCCAGCACTTGCTATTGTTTTTGTTTTGTTTTGTTTTGTTTTGTTTTTTGGCAGTACCAGGGATCAAACTCAGGACCTTGTGTTTGCCCGGCAAGCGCTTATTCCATTGAGCTATATCCCCAGCCCCTATTGTTTGATTTCTTGATGATAGCCATTCTTTCTGCAGTAAAATGGTGTCTTGGTGTAGTTTTAATTTGCATTTCTCTGATAGCCAGAGATATTGAGATTTTTTCATATTTTATTGGTCATCTGTACTTCATCTGAGAAATGTCTATTCATTTCAGTTGCCCATTTTTTGACTGAGTCTCTTATTTTGGGGTGGTCTGACTTTCTTGAGTTCTTTGTAAGTTCTAGATATTAGTCACCTGTCAGAGGAGTAACTTGCACAGCTTTTCCCAATTTCAACTTATGATGGGTTTATAGGATACATAACCCCATCGGAAGCTGAGAAACAACTGTATTTACAGGGCAGTTATTAGCTTTTTGTGAGCCTTTTGTCAAGGGTCAGTAGAGGGATTGCCTCCATGACTATTTTCCAGGGAAAGTACATCAGTGAAAATGCCAGCAAAGACAAAAACACCACGTCCAAACTTGTCCAGTACAGCCATAAGCACACGTGTGCACACACTGTGCACACTCACACACTCACCCTTGTATAAACGTACTCAGGGAATTACAGCAGGAATCCCATTCATGGAAACCAGGGACAGCTGAGACTAAGATCCGTTATGAAGACCAACCTAGTCTTAGGCTCCTCACATTTGATTACCCCCACCAAATGGTCCCCAAGTTTCTGGCCATTTTGGCCTTCATCCAGATGCTTAAATCAATAGGATGTAAAACGTTAAAATATACCTGTTATCAAATAGATTTGGGGGCACATGATAAATGAAGGATTTCAGTTGAAGACAAAATTCAATTCAAATAAAAAATTCTGAAGGTTTTATTTTTATAAAAGAAAAAAAAGTCAAGACCAAACCTAACTACTGCCCATAAAACCTGCATATGGAGAGCTCTCCACCTCTACACCGTTGTGGGACATGCGTCACAATAGACCACAGTGTGTTTCACTGATATTTACGTGGTGCTTGTTTAGAAATGCTGTTCTTAATGTGAATTGCTGGCCCATAGAAATCTCTGAATAAACACTAACTTGTCTGGGCTTGTCAATGGCAACCGTGATGATGACCCGAATTCTAATGCAAAGTATATAGGTAATTCATTCTTTCAGGCTCCGGTGCTTTGCACGGAGTAGCTAAAGTTCTGTTCTGGGGAGAATGGTGTGAGGAAGGCCAAGGCCAAGTCGGCAGACAGCCTGTCTAGGGTTGCATTCACACACTCCAAATAGCCTCCAGGCCCAATCTCCATGGATTAGAAACCAACACTATGGGAGGCTTTTAGAATTGCTGCTTCTGACTCTTGCTCCCTGCTGGTGTGGAGACCCCGAATGGTCCCTCAGGACAGGCAAGCTGCCCTTGGTGGTGCCACAACAAGGTGTGGTGAGCTGTTCAACCCAGAAGCTCCCTGCTGTCTGGCTGTTCACCTCTTTAACTCACTTTACACAATTATACACAGGGCCTCCAACTGCAGTACAGCTAGAATGACCACATGGTCACTTTCAAGGGAAAAAGATCAGTCAAAATTAATCAGAGCAAACAAGATACATGATCACCCTAGTTATGGCAAGGTTTATTATACTATTGGTATTATTTTAAAACTGTATATTGCCTAGAAATTGTCCTACATGCACATATACATATAAACTTTGGTGCTCCAAATGCCAAATCTGTGCTGCTGCTTAGAAGTTTGTCCATAGCTTATTACACCCCAGGAAATAAGCACATCATATATGCAATCCTTCAGCAGCAAACATCTCCAAACCACACCTAGAAGGCAGAGAAGTCACACTCGTGCACAGCCCACACTGCTGGGGAAAGACGTGTCACGCCAGTGCAAACTCATGTCCTGCAGCGAATTCTCCAGCTCTTTGGTGAGTTGGGAGTCTGTAGGATGCCAAACCAGTTGCTTTCCTCTGCTTACCCTCTGTCATGTTTTGTTTTTCTGTCTCCCAAAGCCTCACGTGGTCAGAGTGAATCTAGAGTACGTGATGCTTGGATCAAGGGTGTGTGATTACTAAATCAGCCCACTGATCGGTTTGGCGCGGTTCTGGCCAGGGTTGAGGGTGTGAGTGCTACACCTGTTCTAGGGCAGGGAGCCCGCATATAATATAGGGGACAGAAAGAGTCTTGTCTCCCGCTGCTTGTTTGCTTTTGCTGTCTTACACTGCCGTGAACTTTTGCCCCTCTGCCTTGGAGCCAGCCGATTATGGCCTGAAAATTCCACAAACTGTGAGCTTAGTAAACCTTTCCCCTTTTAACTTTGAGTGTCAGGGATTTTTGCCTCAGTGATGAAAGCAAAGTAACTAAGACACCCCCCATCCAGCAAAGCACATCCTATAGGAAACCTGCCCGTAGTTTTCTGGAATACCTAGACTTTCAAACCACCCCTCCAGAGCATTAAAACTGAGATGCTGGCGCTAGTCAAAGAAATAGATGTGGGCAGGGAGGAGCAGCTTGAACACACGGAAGATCCTCTCCTGGGGATTCTCAGGGATAAGAGAGGAACAGGTCTTGGCAAGGACTGAATTTTTGTGTGAGCATCACATATGGGGTCTTGGAGTAGAAGAGAGGTGGGTGTTAATGTGAATATGACCTTATTTGAAACTGCAGGCCAGGCTGAACTAGCATGGTGAGGCAATGCTTGTCCAGTTGCTTTTTGGGTCAAGCGAGACAGAAAGTGGAGGCCTTAGGCCAGTGACGGAGAACCTTTTAGAGACTAAGTGCCCGAACTGTAACCCAAAACCCACTTACTTATCGCAAAGTGTCAACACTGCAATTAAACCTGGATACTGAGGATTTTGTTTAGGAAAAACAACTTTACATTAATATCTTTTGTATTAAAAGAAAAGCACAGTAACATGCATGCCAGGAGTTCTCCACCACTATCTGTGGCCATTTCATTAGGGTGAAGCAAAGGCACAGGAAGTGGCTGAAGCTGGGCAAGACCAGGGCACCAGGCTGGGGAAGGGAGGCCTCTGGGCTAGAGCTGGTTTCACAGGGGACTTTTAAGCTGTTAGGAATTCCTCGGATCCTTGAGTCTTTCAGTTTCCTCTGACCTTCTTTTCTGAATTTGCTCTTTTTTTCCTGATCACAGATATTTTTTGTTGAATAAATCACTCTTTTAGGACTACTTGGGGAGCTCATTGAGCACAACGTAACAGCTAGCTTTGATTTGTCTTCTTCTGCTTCTCCTGCACACTGTCTCCTAGCTTTCCTATAAAACTTGGGCTTTGCATCTAGTCAGATGTGGCGGAATTTAAATTCCAGGTCCCTAGTTTCACAAGCTGTGAGAAGGTTCCAACCTTCTCTCCCCTATGAATTGTGGAGAGAGCTTTGAGACCTCCCCGGTGAGGGCAATGCGAGCTTAAATGAGATACTACCCTGACAGCACTTAGCAAACATTCTTGTTTATCCTTTAAATGTCTAATAGATGGTAGTTATTAGATTTGCTATTACCTTTAAGCTCCTTTTTTCTCTTCCCATGTTTTTCTCTTATCTTAAAATTACTTTCTTTTCTTTTGCAAAAGCAATTTAATTTCATTTTGCTTGTTTATTGTAAAGGGTTTTCTATTGATCTAATTTTCTCTTGGGCTTCTGTTTCATTTCTAAACCTCTGAACTTCATTTGTTCTCTAGCTAGTATTTAAATGCTCGTTTATTTATTATTTATTGTTTTTCATTAATGCCAATGTATATTAGACTTTTAATTTTCTTACTTTAAATACTTCCCTGTTTGTCTCAAATTCATCTGGTCTCGTTATAATGTTTAGTTTTAATATTCACCATTCATTCTTTTTTATTCTGTATTCAGATAGGAGGTGAAGGCATCCACTTTGATGTAAACATACATCTTATAGTTTCCTCCCTTCGAAGGCAGACATGAATCCTTGCCGTTTACAGGATAAATGGGTAAATCAGCCTCACTTCTAAAAGGTACTAGAACTTCAGAGAAGGACTCAGGGAGAGACACTGAAGAAGGGACAATCATTGGGGACTGACTTGGGGGAGGACTCCTGCCTTGCTGAGTGCTGCGCTCTGTGAATCACCTCCTAGTGTCTTCTCTGCACCATCAGTGAAATGTCTCTGATCTACTCAGCCAGGAAATAAGAGCTTGTTTCTCAGCCTCCAATCCACCCTCCTACACCTTTCCCCCTGATTTGGGACTAGATTTTCATGTAAGAATGGCCAGCGTCTCCTGAAAACCTTGCCAACAAGGGTGCTGGAGAAAGTCACAGATCCTGTCTTCCTCCATGCAGCCTAGCAAGAGGACCAGCAAAGTCCAGTTTAGTTTTTTCATTGCTGGCAAAACCAGCTTCACATCCCTTAGAAACCAGCCCTAGCTGTGGGAATCCCTTCCTCCCTGCTCAGGGTCCAGCCCCACAGAACCTCTTCTGAGCTCAGAAACAACAGCAACACCTCCTTGGTGGTCTGAGTGCCAGCTGGGTGAGCTCTTCCTCCTAGCTTCTCAATTTTAATAATTCAGGCTGGTTCCCCCAGCCTGGGACAACAGTGGCTCCCTGCCATAACTACCCCTGTGAGCCCCTTGGGTCCCCTTTTCACTTGTGAGTTTAGTTAAGAATTCTTCACATAAGATTCTCCCAGTTAAAATAACTGAGTGCATTCCATCACCTGAGTAGACCGTGATTGATACACTGACTAATGTCTGAAAAGTGGATTTTCTTCTGGAAGGAATGCAAGAATCTTCTCAGTACTACTTCCAGTATGGCTTGGGAGAAAGTAATAGAGGCTTTCCCTAAGAAGACAACCTAGTCTGAGTTGTGCGCCCTTCTGTTTCCCTTGGTTCTGCTACCTTATCATTTGCTCTTCATAATGTCCAGCAAAAATGGTGGTCTGGAAAGAAAGATCCCTTGGGGAACTGAAGGAGTTTCTGCTCTTTCCTTCAGCTTTCACTGGATCCACCCTCCAAAACTTCTTGCTCTGAGAAAGAAGGGGACCCACGGGTCTCTGCTTCCCTTGTAACTCCCTCCAGCCACTCTGATATGTTGCAATAGCTTCCTCTCTAATGTCTCACACTGCGGTGGGCCATGACAGCAGCAGGCAAGAGCTGATGCCTGGGAAGCACCTTGCAATCCAGACATGATCAGATGAGAAGGAGGAAGCAGAAAGCAGTGATGTCCCCTCTGACGGTGGAAACAGAGTAAAGGTTCTCTGAAGTATCAGATCAGGAAGCAGTCCTCACCCCCACGCACTTGTTAGTTTTAACCTTATGTCCACCTTGCATCTCACAGCTGCAGGTTCTCTCTTTCTGGTACTAGATATTTTTGAATAAAGTTTATACCCAACAATTCCACGACGTGGAGAAACATGATAAAGCTAAACACTAACTGGCTGTCCCCTTGCCTTGGTATCTTCAGTTTCTTTGTTTTAATTGCAGCATGTGTGCACTACATAAAATAGCCAAATCCATTCACTATTTGACAACATGTAGAAAAAACTGATGACAGATATCGTTGTTTTCTCTTTCTCCATATCAAAAGTCAGTGGGCAAAAGACCCTAATTATTGCACAAGCCATCTCTCTGCAGTCAATGTGCAATGTTCCTGCAGTACCAGGCAGAATGAGGGCACCCGAGAACCAAGATAATCTTATACTTTGAAAGCATCCAACTGCCAGGAAGTAGGCGTTGACCATATTACTCAATCAGCAATAACAATGTCAAATGGCCTTTGCGCCTTTCTCATGGATGTAAAGGGCAGACACTCACTCAGCTCAGACTTCAGTGCTCTTCCTCATTTAGCCTTTGACTCGGTGCTTCCTTTAAAGGATGCCTTGTTTGGCATCTCATCATTCCATTGTTCCATCATCATTAGAAACCCTGGTGATTTTCACTTTCTCTCACTTTTGCATTTATTGGGAGGAGATTTATACTGATGGGAAGGCCCTAACATAACTTGCATCTGATGGAATTTCCCTTGATGCTTAAAATGCCCTTCCTTGGAAAGCTTGTTGTGTTGAATAGGAGTGCAGTTGTCCAGGGCTGTGATCCTGCAGGATCTTTCTTGTTCTTGAGCAACAGCTGTTGGACTGTCATAGATTGACTGTAGACCCCACATCAGTCAGGAGGGGCAATGGAAGGGCCTGCCTTGCAATCGCAGAAGTAGATGGAATACTTCTTTAGTCTTTACTGGGCCTAAGGAAAGGTAGGCAAATTTCTTGTTCAATCAAACTCTTATTGCTTTAAAAAATTATGAAAGTATGAGGAAAACATAAAAAGTACCATTCTACCCATTCATAAATAATTACTAGGGTAAAAAGTGGAAACTCATAACAGACTAAATCATCTTGCTTCAAGGCGAATTGCTATAGTCAGGGTTAATACCTTTCTTACAACCGTAGCATGAACAGGGAAGAATCCACTTTATTAGCAAGAAACAAGAAAGATAAACTATACTTGGGACCCATGATGGACTAACTAATGGTCCCCTGGTCAATTTATATCACCCCACTGAAGTGAGTTAGCATGATGTTGGGTGTGGAAGGCCCCCTAAGGATTACTGCCAATGACCTGGAGGGGAAGATGGTGTGCTCTTGGCTCTCCTGGAGAAGCATGTCACACTAGTTTTCCTGATATAAACTCAGCTGTTCTCATTATCAGAAGAACTCAGGTCCTCAGTGTCACTGAAGATGGATGTGGTTCTCTTCAGGGGAGTTCTGGTCCTTACCTTGAGCATCATTTTCTGGCTCTAGTGCAGATCCCTCAGCCTGCTGGCACAAATCCTTCACCCCAGTGGCACAGAATTTCTAGCTTCCACCATGGATCTTTGGGCCTTTCCAGTGCAGATCCTTGACACAGACTTGCATGAGACATTGTTGTGGACTCCAGGCCTCCAGCTGGACTCATGGAGGACATTACCATGGGCTGTAGGCCTTTAGCTGGACTCATTCAGGACATTGCCATGGGATCCAAGCCCTCAGCTGGATTCTTTAGACAGATCTCCTCCACTCTTCTGCATTGGGTTTTTTGAGTGAATATTATAAAATAATCCTATAACTTCCGGGAAGATGGCGACCGGGTAGGCAGCAGAGAGAGAACCTCCCAGAGGATTACCACCCAAACAATGAAATATAGCAATATGAAGACAGAAATAAGGACTTCCAGGAAGAAGATGACCAGCCGAGAGAGCGAGTGCGGAGGGAAGAACGGCCTCAGCTCCTGAACCCGACAGAGAACGCGCTACTGGGACAAACTGCACCAAACTGGGCAGCGCTCCGGGATTCCGCTCAGAACCCCACCCCCGCAGCCAGCGCTGCGCGAACTGGAGCAACAGCGACCGGCCGGCGGGATTTCTGAGTCGGGGAAAATCTCCATCCAGGGAAAAACATCTGAACGGCACTCCTGTATGCACGATCACAGGGTGAGTTAAGTGCGCGTTCTAACCGGTTTTTCCTGAATCGGGAAGAAGCTCAGCCCAGCAAGAGACATCAAAGCAGCCTTAAGGACTGCAGGATCTCCCAGGTGGGAAGACCTACTTAGGCGCCCCAACGGGTTTTGTGAGGGGGGAAGGAGCTCCACCCAGAGAGGAACACCTGAGTGGCCTACCTGCAAGAATCCTGGGGTGGCGAGCTGTTTATTTGCCCTGGCCAGGTCTTGGGGTAGGGAGTGGAAGCGGAAATCTCAGCAGACAGCTTAAGGGACATTCTCCCAAAGAGAAGGAATCATTCGAGCAGCCTCTGCAGCAGACCTTTGCCTGCTGAACTGTCTGTGGAATTTATAGCTCCACATTTTGAATCTGATACCCAAAAATGGGAAAACAGAGGAACAAAATGCAGTCTCAAAACTCAACCCCACCCAGAACAAGTTTTGAATGTGAGGATACAGGGGAACCAGGAAATCATATACCTGCAAGTTATGAAATGATTGCATC